>JZKD02S1845835.1:506593-524247 GCA_000966675.3 Picea glauca | reverse complement strand
TGAAACTCTGCTTTACTGGTTGTTACATTGTTTTCATATAATTCATGCTTGGGTAATTGTTGATCATTCTAGTTAGCAATATTTCTTGGTGAATTTATGAAAGCGTGATAATCAGGGATAGGTGCTGAAGATTCCTGCTTGGGAATAGGGTCTTGTTCTCTGTTAAGAGTTAGTTATCCTTCAGTGTGTGTCAATCATTTTAGTTAGAAATGAGTTCATAAAAGTGTGATGATCAGAAACAGGTGTTGAAGATTCCTGCTTGGGGAATAGGGTCATGTTCTCTGTTACAGAATAGCTGGTCTTTCATTTTTCAGTATCATGAAAATATTTCTTTCTTAAGTTGTTATTTCTTAATGTAATCCAGGATTCTTTGGACAATTACTTCTTTAAACATTGAACTCTGCAATAGGTAGATTACTTTCCTGTAATTCAGGTTAGAACTTCAGTTTGTTGAAGGCAAGGTGTGATTAATATATTTTTACTACAACTCTAGGTTGCTTTTGAGATTGAGCATATATAGTGTGTGATTACCTTTGAAATAAACAGACTTCCCTGGGTTGACAATTTATGTAGCACTTGATTGTTTAGTTAAATAAGCAATTATAGTGACCAACAAACGTGTCATCGATATACAAAACTACATATATGAGATTCTCACCCTCTTTCTTGGAATATATGCAGTGATCAGATTTGCTTCTCACAAATCTCAAACTAATGATGTACGTGTCCAACTTATAGTACCACATCCTTGGAAATTTATTTAGGCCATCGAGATATTTTTTCAATTTTCACACTAACTCTTACTTTCCCTTTACTACAAATTCTTCGGGTTGTTTCATGTAGATTTATTCTTCCAGGTCCCCATGTAGGAATGTTGTCTTCACATCCATCAATTCTATTTCCAGATTGAATGTTGCATCCAGAGACATTAGTACTCTAATGGAAGTTAATTTTTCAAAAGGGGAAAAAAATCTCACCAAATTCGACTCCCTTGACTTAGGAATAACCTTTCGCTACCAGTCAAGCTTTGAACTTATTGAATTGTCTAGCAGCATTCATATTCTTATTGAATACCCATTTACTACTGATGGGCTTTCTTCCACTAGGTAACTTGATAAATCCCATGTCTCAATCTTGTACAAGGATTCCATCTCTTCAACCATGGCGTCCTTTCATAGTTTTCCCTCTCCTGATTCGACTTCCTCACCAACCGACTTGGGCTCATTGTCGATGGTAGTAATTTAGAATGAAAGTCAGGAGGACTATACCTTTTGACTGGTTTTCTTACTCTTTCTAACCTCCTTACCACCGAAGTTTGGTGTTCCACATCTTCCTCTGATTCAGTCAACTCATTTGATTCATCTTCTTCGTTCCTCAGTTCAAACTGCATCGTCTCAAGATTATTCTCGATTTGAACAATTTCCTCAGGCTCGTACTTACTTCCGACTTCTTTGAAGACCACGTATCGACTATACATTGTTCTCCTTGATGCAGGATCCAATTTCTTATATCATTTCATTCCTTCATTGTATCCAATGAAAATACATTTGACTACCTTCTTGTTCAGCTTGCTCCTCTTTTCCTTGGGAACATGCACAAATGCATCACAACCAAATACTTTGAGATGTGCAACCAAAATATTCTTACTCGACCATACCTCATGTGGATTCATGTCGACTAGCACTGACAAAGGAGACATATTCACTAGATATCTTGCAGTGTCGACTGCCTCTACCCAGAATTATTGTGCAAGCTCAACACCACTGAGCATACTCCTTTCCTTGTCCATCAATGTTTTGTTCATTCTCTCAGCAACTCCATTTTGTTGTGGTGTATATGGTGTGGAATTTTTTCGTGCTATGCCACACTTCTTATAGAACTGATCAAATTATTTTCCACGGAATTCACCACCATTGTCAATTCTTATCACCTTAATCTTCTTATCTATTTGGTTTTCTACAAGAGCTTTAAACTCTTTAAATTTCTTGAAAACCTATGATTTCTTCCTCAGGAAATATATCCATGTCTTCTTGAAAAAATTTAAGGAGACATAATACAAGGATCCACCAAGTGAAGGCACTTTAACCAAGCCAAACACATCACTATGAACCAGTGATAGAATCCCATTTTCCCTTGTCTCTCCAGATGGGAACCTCATCCGACTTTGTTTTCCATATATGCAATGTTCACAAAAGTTGACTTCTAAACCACATTTAGGAAAACATTTGACCATACCTTTGTTTTCCATAGCTTGAAGTCCTTTTTCTCCAATGTGTACCATCCTCTCGTGCCATAGCATGGTCGGGTCAATTTTATCATGTCTTTTCGAGTCGGTTTGTACCAACTCAGCCTGAGTTGAGTCGAGTTGATTCAAATTTGAGTCAACTTTAGGAGAAATGATGTTGTTACATCCAATCAAGTCAACATTCCCTAACATATTGTATAGGGTTCCAATCCAAACTCCTTTCATTAAGACCATCGCACCTCTGACCATCTTGCACAAATCTTTCTGAAACAGAGTGTGTAATCCAGCATCACTCGTCTACTAACAGATATCAAATTTCTTGCCAAATCTGGAATGGTTGGCACACCTAGAAGGGTTATTTTCCTCCCATCCTTCAGTATCAGTCGAACTCTTCCTCGTTCGACAATTTTAGTTGTCAATTCATCCCCCAAGAATCAATCACCTCCATCCTATCATTCATACTCGTAGAACCATTCTCTATGTGGTGTCATATGATATTATGTTCTTGAGTAAATCAAACAAACACCTTGATCTTACTGTGTACTGTTCAAAACTAGGCACACATCACCTCCCTTATCTAAGTTCATCTTTCTCTTAGTCGAATACTTATCGTCGGATCCCATATTAACTTCCATCGCCCTCAACTTACAATCCTTTTTGTAATTCCCATCTTTGTTGCATTTCCAACATCTTCTTATTGACTAAAACGGGGATTTATATTTTCCCTTTGACTTAGGCTTTCTACCAGAGAATTTTCCTTTATCTCTTTCAATCAATCGACCTCTCACCACTAAATCATCTTTCTTCGATCCTTCCATGTTCTTTCTTCTCATTTATTCTGACAACATAGAAGAAACCACATATTCTGGTGCTAGTGTGGTTGTATTTCTCCCTATAGCCATGACTAAGTTGTCCCAAGAGTCTGGAAAAGAACATAATAGGATTATACACTTCTCCTCCTCGGTGATTTTAATATCCACAAACAATAACTGGCTTAAAATGGTGTTAAACACATTTAAATACTGAGTCACCAAATTGTCATCTCTCATTCTCAGAAGATGCAATTTATTTCTCAAAAATAACTTATTTACCAAATATTTCAATTGGCATAAGCTTCCCAACTTGTACCATAGTTTCTTGTCTAAATCTTCACCTGATACATTCAGCAATATTGAATCTGCAAGACAAAGCCAAAACGTACTTCTTTCTCTTCTTTCAAATTTCTCCCATTCTTCAGTCGACATGCATGTCAGTTGGGTACCTGGATAGACCGTTGTCCATTGTTCTCAATCTGCATGAATATCTTCCATTTTAAGCTTCCAAAGCTCAAAATTATGGCCATTGAATTTTTCTATCTCTTTTCTTGAACTGCTTGCCATTCTTTACCATGATATTTAACACAATTTATTAATTTCAACTCTTATTGTACCTAGGGTTTATCTCTCATATTGAAGATTGGTAAATCAAGATATGATACACACGTCAAAGCATAAAAAACCTCTGATACCACTTGTCAGAGATGAACTTCGCTCTGATACCACTTGTTAGGAAATGAGATACACTTCCACACTAAACCTAGAAGAAGAGAAGAAGAATTTAATAAAGATCATAAATGACAAAGCAATCACACAATACATAGATATTTTACCCTGGAAACCCAAGCCGAGAAAAATATCATTCTTTGAGAGTTCCTCTCTCTTGTTGTCTTATTCAATATGAATAAAAGGTTACATGTCTAACCTTGCTCCACATCTAAGACACAATTGACATCATACCCTCTTTCCTATGCAAGAACAACCCTGTAGCCAATATGGATTACATATGCATGATCATCAACCTACATCTAAATATTTCTATAAATATAGGTTATCCTACAATTCATTGATTATCAACATTTACATCCTTACTACATGCCTCTTTATAGGATTTACAACAGGAAAAACCGTAAATACTTGGCACCAAAAAATGTTTGCATATCATTGGCTACAAAACCCACAAATCTCGGGATTATTTTACAGTCGGCCTTCATTCGGTCTCCAGTCGATCATCACACGCCTTCCTGTCGACCTCTTGTTGGTTGACATCTTCGACTTGCTATGTATGCTTTTACCATGTCGAACCTCCTTGACTTTCGACTTCGACTTTACCTAGTCAAATCACCTCGACTTTCGACTTCGACTTTACCAAGTCAACTAACCTTGACCTTTGACTTGTTGTTGATCTACTTCAACTCTTGACCTACTATCGATCCACCTCGACTTCAACCGCCAGTCGATCCACCTAGACTATAATTTCATTGCAAAGAATATAACAACCCAACATCTTGATGAGAACATTTGTGTTCCATGCTTCCTTTTCACGTTTAGTTGAAACAGATCTTCCTTATTCGGTGAATAATTCCTTTTGGAATAAGGGTCAATAGATGTTAATAAACTAGTATCACCTCTCAAACTGACTTGATGAGCACTAGTCTTCCTCCTCAGGAAATCTATTTTTTGCACTAGTGATTCACTTTTTTCTCAACCCTTGAAATAAACCAGGTGCAGTCTTCTATTCCATATTTTTTTGGCTTAAGATTGAACCCAAGATACTTTAATCCCTCAATTAGATCTTTCATTGTGAGATTGAACATATGTGAAAAAATATTCATGAATTCTTCCTTTTCATATGGAATATATATGGTAGATTTTTTTACATTTGTGATCATGCATGTAGCTTCACTGAAGAGGGACAATATGTCCTTTAAATCCATACAATATGCATCTACACAAGAAAAAAATATCAACAAATAAAAAATGGGAGAGCTTAACAAACCATCCCATGTTGATCCCTATTACACATTATTTTGATCACCCTAGTGATCAACTGACAACATGTGCATAACTCACTTCCATGTTCCCTGAAAACATTAAAAGAGACTTTCTCCATGAGAAAAGTGTTTTTCTTTTCCTCCCTCAAAAACTATGTCAAGGAAGATCGTCGCACCCTTCTCTATGCTTGATTGTGAGGATGCTTGATCGTCGCACTCTACACAAAATATGGATTGCAAAGTCATCACGGGCTTCATATGAATAGGGTGTGATGATGCTTAAGCAAGGGAAAATTCAAATTCACGAATGTTCTAGAAGGAAATATTCTAGAAGATGAGGTGGCCTCCGATCAGTTTGGATCTTACTCACTTCTCTGATTTAGTGGGATCATCCTAATCTCCTCATCCATCCCTCTTTCATCCTATATAAAGAGGGATCTCTCATGGAAAAGACTAAGTTTGAAAAGGCTAAGGTTTTCATATGCATGAAGAGTTTTGCTATAGATTATACTTGAGATAGCTTTGCTTTATCTCTCTAAGTTATATTATGGATCTTCTTCATCAAATGAATTAGCGCAAAGGTGTGTGTGTTGGAGCAAAGATCCATTGAAAGGGATCTTGCAACATCAAGGCATGGGTTGTATTCTCCTCTTTCCATTTTAACATAATGCAACAATACATTTCTTCCCTATAAAGGTGTCTTAACTTTTATTGTATAACTCCTTTATATTATACATAGAATTCATTGGAATATATATATCTTTGTTCTCTCTCTCTCTTTTGGTTTGTGCTTCTTAAACAGGTTCACCATCCCGCAAATCCAAGGATGGAGCGACAAGGACAACACTGCGAGGATCAAGCATCATTTAAAAGCTATGTCATTTGTCCCTCTCTAAACTAGTTTATATAAAAATGAAGTCTAAGGTGAAGTTTGTATTCTGTCTTGTTTTTTTATAGCTTCATGTGGAAGTTAGGGAGATTAGTTTGTGTCCTCACTTACCGATTTGTCCGGTAACAAAATTGGCGACCATACTGGGGAAACGACCTCTTTTGGTTTTTTTATTCTTATTTGATTTTAGCCTGCCTTCTTTTGGTCAATTTCATTCTCTGAGTCTGTGCGTGATCCATCTTGACTCCCTGGTCCTGAAGGTTCATTGAGAAATTGTGTCATTCTTCCCAATTTTCTTTATTTTCAAAGATTGTCGCATTGTACCCTATTTACAACCTGCGACAATTCCTTGTCGTCACACTCTACGTGTGCATACCATGGCTATGATGTCGCACTGTGCCTTGCTGACAGCCTGCAAAGATCCTAGATCATCGCACTGTACCCCTCTACAGCCTGCGACGATTTCTGTAGGAATTGTTGGGTGACAACTAATTTTCTTTTCTTTGCCCAGATTTGACTTTACTGCCTGGGATGAAATTTTGGAATTGGTGAATGATTGGTTTACATCTTTTAAACCTGGATTTGATTGATTTTCAAGGATTGAGAGTCTTCTTCATGAGATTTGCAAGTTTTATTTTTTGACTTCTTGTCGCAAGGGTATAATCTCCATACTTTGTTCTTGGGTGCTTGTTTGATAAGTATTTCTTGCTTTCTTTTGAGTTTTGGATTGGTTTTAAATTTTGGATTGTTATTGATTAAGAAACATTTTTTGTTTTCATTCGACAAAAGGTTTTCTTGTCATTTCATTTTTTGCTTGCATTGTGAGTTTGATTTGGGAATAGTGTTGAGAGTGCACTAGTCTTCTTAGAACTTTCTTTATTTTTTGGATTGTGTCTTTGTTATGATTTGAAAAGGAAAGGACTGAAGTTTATTCTTCTTATTAGTAGTCTTTGTAAGAAAAAAAATTGTATTCAAATATTTTTTGAAAAGAGAAAATTGGAAAAGTTAGTAGTTTTGATTATTTGGAATCTATATCATTCAAAGATTGAGAAATTGTGCTTTGTAGCTTTTGTATTATGGAAAAGATAAATCTTCTCCCTATTGTAATTAGAGTTCATCGAATGAAATGATTTCATTTCATCTCTTATTTCATATTATTGGGTCAAGGTAAAATACATCATTAGTTTCATTTTTGTTTCCCTTTTGAGTAAACAACGACCTTTAAAATACAGCGTAATTTTAAAATCTACTACCAACTTTGATTTTATAGAACTTCTATACACCAACATTAGCTAGGATAGTGCTTTGGAATAGGTTGTAAGGAACACTCTCCAAAGCATCAAAACACACAATAGTATCTTGTGATAGGGAGAGTACAAATCCACTTGCTACATTTTGTCCTGGGAAGCCCTTCTAACACAAGGGTCAATCATGAGGTCGCATTAGGGACGGTAGAGTTACTCACCCTGCTTTGTTGGTCTTAGTGTAGAGATTGTGCATATTATTGGGAGTCACTTGAGAAGAAAATCTTGTGGGGACCTTCTCGAGTTGATTTCGGGCTTAGATACCCTGCCCTTGTGTGTGGATTCGACTGTTGACTGCTTCCCCATCCATTATTGACGTAATTGGTAACCTTAGTGGCCTATCTCTTTATATTATTTACACGAGGTGACTATGGAGAGGAAATTCTTCATGGTACCTGGAATCGACGTTGGCCAAACTCACTCGAGCTCCTTGGAGGGTATACACATGATTAGCTATGGGATATTGCACCAAGGTGTAATCCTGTTAAGCAGGTTATCATCGTAACTTTTCCACCCACTTTATCCCAACCCCTTATTTTCTTGATTTTGCGACGTTGGATTTCATCACCAACTAGTGACTTCAAAATAATAAAGTTTGTTTGCATGTCTGATATCTAGATTTTATTAGTGAGTGATGTTTGTTTCTCTAGTTGGCCATATATTTCTTTCATTCTTTATTTGGTGCGGCCAACATCAGCCCTCATTATTCACTTAGGATGCAAGGGTTACCTCTCGAAGATCCAGAAGAATATACTCCTTTGCTTCCTAACTCACCAGAGGGTTCTCCTAAAGGAGCAATCAATAACGACGTAGGATCTGAGATTGGAATTTCTACTCCATTGGAGGAATCCATACTTCCTGTAAATACATTATTGAGTGTTGTACATGATCCACTTTTTCTCTGGATAAATTCATCAGGAGACGTTGTTGTTGAATATTATACTAGAATACCTATTGGACCTCACATAGAGTCTAGTGTAGATGATCCACCCTTTTAGAGTGATGTGTTTAGAACTTTGGTTCATACTGCTAGAACTCTTAATCCTATCTCTTTTGGCCATGTCTATTCTCTTTAGAGAACCTCTTTAGGACACGATATTTTTTAAAAACTAGGAATGAGTCATCTACGTCAGAGGACCTCTAATAAATACATGGAATCACATAAACCTGTGAATTCCATTTCTTATACAGTTCCCTTGGATCATTTTACTTGCACAATCAGTAATGTTGTCACAGTCTCAGACCAATTGTTGGTTGGTTCTCATACAATTCTTACTCTCCAGCTCGTTAGATCTACCATGGTCTCACAAGCTACACCTATTTTTTCCGAAAGTGTAGTAATCATTCAAGATACTATTGGAACACCACTTCCTCTTAGACCAAATCCATCACTTCCACCTGTGTATCATGCTCTAAATACTTCTATTGCTAATCCTGCCCAGAATCCATCCAGAGGGGATAATATTTTTGTTCCTCTTGGGTATAATGTTGCTAGTATTTTTGTTCCTACACCTACCCAGGTTCTCTCTAGGAGGGGTAGCATTCCTCCTCCATCTTCACCTAGAGGATCTAATCATCATGGCCCAAGTATCTCCAATCAAATTGGAGGCATAACTCATTATGTCGCTTCTGGTTTTCAAATTCCTATTGGAGGTCAACTTCATGTTGGGGGGCCATCTCAAGTTGGGGGGAAACCTCAAGTTGGAGGTCATAACCCATTGTATGGGAAGTATACCCCTGGATTATAGTCTCAACCTTGGAATTTTCATTTCCAAGGCAACCAACAACTGCCTGGAGGGAAACCTTCTTGTTGAGGAAAAGATATGAAATAATCTTACTCAAACATTTCCATATCTTGCTTGGCTAAGGAAAGATAGACGGGAATATCACCCTATGTTTATAGCCTCAAAATTTGTTTCCTAATCCACAAGTATTAGTTACAAGGGCTTAGTATGATTGTTTTATAAATAAAAGATTGTTGTAAAATTCAACACTTTTATATAATTTTCTGAATATAACAAATGCAGAAGTAAATGTGGAGACAAAAGAAAAAATACCAAGTCACATAGTAACACAGATGAGACAGAATAGAAATCGATTATTTCATTCCAAAAAATCAAAAGAATCATTCTCTTTACAAAAATCCCTGACGGAGTTTGGACCAAAGTCAAACTTAGATGTCCCCGATGAAAACCATACAAAAGGACTTCTGACAGAAAGTAAAAAAATGAACTTTAAAAGTTGGATCATCTTGCCATAGATTGTTTCCCACTTGACTCTGCACAATATACTTTATCAGTCATGAAATTTAATTCATAAATAGACAAGTATGCGCACACTATCAAAGATAGATCAAAACCTCTTAAAACAAGTGTCTAAATGATGTAATTCAGCCTTGAATCGTGTTGTCTACAATAGGACCCTGCTATCATAAAAGAGAATTAGGCTTTAATGAATTAAATAATGAATGAAAATTGAACTATCTCAATAAAACTCAAGAGCATACCTTAGTATGTTTTCTCCTTCTCTTCTCCCTTTGTTCTTCCTTCTCATTTTTTCCTTTAAGCATTTCAAATTAGTTGAGGTAGTTCAACTACCTATTTTAGTTAAGTTAACTAAAACTCAACTATATTTTAGTTTAGGGGAAGAATTAATATAATAATAATAAGATACTTTAATAAATAATAACTATTAGGTGGGACCCCTTGTGATTCACTTTAGTTTCTTAACAAAAATAAACATAACCAGTCAATCAATTAACACATTCCTCCTTGTGGCTCCCATCATCATTCTCATAATTTGAAAATTAAATATCAATGATATTTTAAACCATATCAAAAAATGTAATATCCAAAAATAGTATGTTGTCCAAAAACTTTAGCAGACAACTATTCTCAAAAATAAATAATAAAATAACTCAAAAACCATATTTTCCACTTTGGGAGGCAATTTTCCCTTTCTTTGTACTGTCTCCCTTTATATTTTCTGAATTAGCCTTAGGTTGTGTGGAGCCTTTAGGCTTGATCTCACTGATAACATGAGAGCATTCATCTCTCAAGTGCATGCGGGATGAAAGGGATTTGTCTTAATCACTTGAGGGAGAGGAGGGGTAGCATCATCTTTTCTCTTATCATGTGTGTGGTGGGGTTCAGTTTTGAGTCTCTTACTTGCGTGGGAAGATTGTACAGGTGAGTGTGCAGGGGAAATTTGGAAATTTGGGTTAACCAGTGGAGGAGGAGCAGGCAAAGACAAATTGGGCCAGCCATGATGTTGGGAGACTGTTGGGTGAACAATCTCCTACCATCCATCATTCTCATAAACTTATGGTTGCAATGAAACATGAGGGGGGGCAGGAATACCAGGGACATGATAGGGTTGGAAGGGAGGCCTTTATGGCCTAGGTTGGACTACCCCTTTTCAAATCCAATTGAAAAATCCATCTTGGAAGAGTCGGTTTAACTCTTGTGGATCTGCATCAAAATGTATCGAGAATATTGGCCTTCTAGGCCATCTGTTCCAATTCCCTCTGACCCTGTTATTTCGGCCATGGATTTCTCTGCTAAAGAAGCTCATCATGTATGTAGTGTTTATTATCAACTATATTCTTAAACAAACCATGCATGACATCTCTTAAATATGAAACAAAGTTTGGCTCAGCAATCACATCATACCCATGCAATCCAATCCATAAAATTCATTTAATACTTGTCAATGAGCAGGGGGTGAATAAGGGTTCTGGGATATCTAAGGGGTTTGTATTGAGCGGAAAAGTGATAAAATGAAAGGGAGTAAGAACATGATTACTTCTCAACAAATCATTAAACAATCAATTGTGTTACAATAACAAAATTATATCATATGTGACCCATCTCCGTGTCATCATTTAATTGTTGTAATACATAGTTTCTATTTAATTTTAATTTAATTTTAAGAACAGGGCGTGCAAAGTGAATCTGGGATTGTGAGGGGATTCGTAATGTGCGAAAAACTGAGAGAATGACAGGGAAATTAATGGATATTGTTCATAAAACAAATTAAATAATCAATAATCATAACTCTGTATTAAAATCAATCCAAAAAGCACCAACATTCATTGTTTCTCAATTGTATACCAAACTACTCATTGTTCAAATAATTAAATTTTCCAGAAACCCTTAATTCATAACATTCTGTGTGATCATAACTCATAACAAAAAAAAAAATCCATTCAATGGTCCTTTTTAAAAAGGATTTGATCCACAACAATTTTTGTCCATTGCTCTGCGACTGGGTAAGGGTTACAATCATGATTGTGAGGGAACAAAATAACTGATGGTAATACACAGAACGAAACCCTCCATCATCAATACAGATCCATATGTACCACCATTCACTTATTATTCCATAGCGACCCATCATGATACTAAACTAACCGAGCAACCAATCAATGTGCAACTTAAAATACCCAATTATTTTGCTCGCAATCTGAAACATTTTATACTCATCACACATCTACACAGTCGAAATTCTCAAGAACACACATAATCCAAGCATCAATGAGCCATCATTTGTTCATACAATAGAGAATACCTCATTGATGGAGAGAAAAAGAATCATACCTCTAGAAAAACGCTTAAATGGCGATTTGGTCGAGCCTTCTTTCTTCCAAGAGCCTAAAAATGTGGAGCTTCACAACCAACGAAGCAAAAAATGCAACAATGGAACAATGCTAGGGTGACAGGCAATAGGGGGAGTATGGAGTAACATTCACTAAATGCATGTCGCTTCCATCACCTGGCATATTCAATTTTAAGTACGAGATAGCCCAACAAGCATCACATTCACCAACAATTAAACCATGTATTCAATGCCAAACCATTGTGAAATTTTTGACGATATCCATTGCATAGTGTGCCACCCAATATCATTTACACATTAACCCTTACTATAACTCCATGCCATAATACATATTGAAATGCTATATGCGCCCCATTCAAATCTAATGAAATTTGCATAGTCCACTAACCAACAATAGCATAATAGTTAGGACTAACACTAATATCCTTTAAATTTTCCATTCAAACTTGCATATAATCCTTTATCATAGCTCAAACATATAACTTCTTCCCTTTAATATTTTTTTCATAGGTTTTTTTTTTTTTTTATCATGCTACCATTAAAATATCTCTTGCATATATGTGGCTAGGTAATTGATCATAAGGATTAGTGACAAGGCTAAATCATAGAAACTGTAAATAGCATGCTCCTCATAACCATAAAACTGTTTTGGATCGCAAAAAACATTCCACAAAAATGCATCATCCACCTATTACCATGTCAAAATGAAACCAAGACTACATCGTCAACAATGTAGGACTGTGTAGGAAGCATCAAAACAACAACAACAAAAAATGTGTGATATGTCTATCCTTGCACTTCTAGTCTACAAGGGGGTCCCACCTACTAGTATTATATTATTATCATAGTTAAATAATAGGGCTTTAGAAATACTTTGCGAGCGGAATTCATCGTTATGATTTTAATCGTCAACAAACTGGCGACTCCACATGGAAATATGTTTCCAACAGGTTAAGAACTCAGAATGTCTGGTTTCACAGACCAAGTAACATCAGATCAAGAAGATAAAAATCAGAATGATTATGCAACAGGTGGAAGTGAGCGGATTTAATGGAAAAATGACCGGGAATTTGGGAATAACTCATGGAAAGTGTTAAGTATGAGGGGGTTTATCCCTGTAAGCATAATCATTCAACTAAAAATTGTTCTTGACTTCAAGGAGAAACATTTTATGAACTTTCTCTTTTGAATCTTGAAATGGATGAAGAAAAGGAAAGTAGAAGCAAGATAAAACCAACTATCTCATAAAACAACAGTGAAAGTAGATAACAATTTCAATGATGCCTTCAAGGGGAACATCATGACAACTGTGTAATCTTGATTTTTATTGATTAGCAATACTTTGCAGAAGCGTCATTGTGGAAAAAATAATCCAACATTTTAATTTTGGCAAAATTTGAAGTCAAAAGAACAAAAAGAAAGTCGTAACATAAATGAAACAACAAAATTGAAATAAGCATAAATGAAATGATAGAAAATGAAATATTAGAATGAAAAACTACTAATGTGAAAGAAGAAATGAAAAATACTATATGTAAAAGCAGAAATGAAAACTACTATAATACAGAAACATTCCAAACAAAGTTAAACTCTTCAAGTTGGCTCCATGTAATGTTTTAAGTGGGAACCGTTAGGGTTGTAGGAAAACAATCTCTCTTGTAAGTCCTTTAGAATATAATAATTTGCACCTAGGACAAAAGCGATCTTAAAAGGACCCAACTATAATTTGTGAAAATTTGAATGCCTTCCTCTATCAACACGAGCTAAATCCCACAAAAGTACCTTCTCATTGACTTTAAATTTGACAGCTTTGACACTTTTTTTGAAATATTTTTTAACAGTCTGTTGTATTTTCTTTATATTATCCAAGGCAAGTGTCGTTTTATCCTCTAAAGCCAAAAGTGCATTCATTCTTTGAGAAACATCAGAATAATTTAATTCTTCGACCTGTAGCATTAACCTTGAGGAGAGTTCCAGCTCAGTAGGAAGAATGGCTTCTTGACCATAAACAAGATGGAAAGGAGTGCAACCAATTCTCACATCCTTGGTGGTTGTTTGATCTGTCCAAAGGGCATAAGTGAGGAGAGTGTGCCATTGACGAGGCTTATCTTCGATGAGTCTTTTGATCATTCTTACTAGATTCTTGTTAGTAGACTTGGCCTGCCCATTTCCTTGGGGGTAATAAGTTGATGAGGTAAAATGTTTAACCCCCAACTTAGCTAAAAATTGGGTCAGCTTAGCAGAAATAAGAGTGGGACCATTGTCTATAATAATTTCCAAAGGAAGACCAAATCTAGAAAAAATATTATTTTCAAGGAAATAAATTCCCTGCTCATCCTACGAATTTTTAAGCGGGACAACTTCAGCCCATTTTGTAAAATGGTCTGTGGTTGTCAAAATAAAGACTTGTCATGTTGAATACAGAGGATTAATAGGACCAATAAAGTACAAACCCCATTTTTAAAAAGGAAATTCTGGGAGGACAGGTTGTAAAGGCATGGATGAAAGGCGTTCTTTCCCAACAAATTTCTAGCATTTGTCACAATATCTCAAAAAAACATAAGAATCATGAAAGAGTTAAGACCAATAGTATCATTTTCTGATAATCTTAAAAGCAGTGGTTTTAGCAGAAAAATGACCTCCTACATGAATAACAGAATTTGAAGAACCATGAGTTTCTTGAAACAGTTTTTGTGCTTCCTCATTGTTTACACAACGAAGCAACATACCGTCGGCAGATATTCTAAAAAAGAAGTCTCCTATAATCATGTATCTAGAAGCTTCGAGACGGAGCCTTATTCTTTGATGAGTGTCTAATTTATCTGGACATCTTTGATTTTTCAAATAGTAAACCAAATTTCTATACCAAGGATGTGCAGACACAGGAAGGATTTGATTATCAATGTAGAACAGTCTTGATAGAGCGTTATCCTGTTCATTAATTTATTCACTAGTTTCAACATGCTGACCTAAGTGAAGGGATAAGTCACATCCCTTGATGGTGTTAGAATTCACGATAGTTAAATCATGCTCTTGGATCTTGGCAAGCTAATGTGCAAGCTTCCCTGAAAGATAAATTTGTGAGAGAAAGAACTTGACAGCGGATAAAGGAACTTTTACCAATGTGTGCTTACCTAAGATGAAGTGGAAAAAATTTTCAACAGCTTTAACAAGAGTGAAAGCATGTTTTTCAATAAAAGAATATTTAAACTCGTCATCATACAAGCTTTGACTCATGTAAGCCACTATTTTTTCATTACCTTGGTCATCACCTTGCATGAGGATAGCAGAAACTACTTCCTTTGTGGCATTAGTATATATCATAAATTCTTTCTCAAAATCCAGCTTCGCCAAAATCGATGCGAAACAGATTGCTTTCTTGATCCCTACAAAAGAATTTTCTACATTATATTTCCAAGAAAAGGAATGATCTTGCTTAAGTAGATTATGAATTGGCTTGACCATCACAGCAAAATCAAGAACAAATCTATGGACAAAGTTAATAACACCCATAAAAGCTTGAACCTCCTTCTTAGAAGTGGGAGCAAGAAGATTTAGGATAGCAGCAATCCTTTCAGGATCAATTCTTATTCCTGAATCAGAGATAATGTGTCCAAGGAGCTTGCCCTTGGTAACGCAAAAAATAGACTTAGAAGGATTCAGAGAAATGCCAAATTCCCTGCATCGCATGAGCACTTTTTTTAAATGACCAAAATGATATGATCGGTTTCTAGAGTATACAATTAAGTCATCAAGATAGATCTGAACAATATTTTCGATCAAATCGTCAAAATCTATTTGCATAGTGTTATCACTGAAATTTCATCCACAAATGGTTACAAGAATCCAGCATCGTCAAATAGTTATGAGGTCACCCATGGACCAAAATTACCACAAAATCATTTCCAAAAGGTCCAAAACTATACAACCAGTGATAAAATTAAGGTGCGCTATGACTACACAGGGTGTGCACGCACATGCGCAATCCAGAAACGCAGGAAACACACACATGTGCACGATGCACGACCGTGGTCTCTAAAAGCCGCGCACATATGAGAATGGCGCATTTATGAGATTGGTCGGCCTCCCACCAATTTCTGGTTCAGCTTCCAAGTTGATTTGACACCCAAATCTCGGTTGAATCCGACTGGGTGGCTGGTCAAAGCCCTAAAAATGCCCTAAATAGCCTCTTTTCACACTACAAGCTAGTTGCACAATACCTCAAAGAGGTGCTATAAAACAAGGCCATGGGTGCACTTCATTTTCAAGGAATTCATTAGCAAAGTTATGCTATTGATATTCTCTTGAGGAATCATCTAATCTCATCAAGAGTATACTAGCACCATTACATTGAGAAATCCATCTCACCTCTTGAGTGGATTAGCTTGGGATTCTTTCACCATTTCAGTCAAAGTTGTAAGAAGAGCTTAGATGTGGGGGTCCAAGAGCCCTCCCTTGGAGGAAGAAGGGACCCAAAGTCCTCTTTCTTCTCGGTGTTTTCTTTCACTAATATAATCCTTGCCATTGGTGACATGAGTCTTATTGGTTTTTTGTTCTTATGTCCTTATGCTCAATAGTTTAGTTGTTCTTTTATTTCCTAGTTTAATTCTTAGTTTGTTATTTTATGTTTCTTTATCTAACCCTTTTCCTTTACAGTTGTCTTTCTTAGCTAACCCAACTAAGATTGTAAGCACCTCTATTTTTCTCACTTAGGTGACGAAAGAGGCGCAACAGATTGGCGACTCAATTGGGGAAAGGTATCAATTTCCTACCCCATTTGGGTTTTTCTAGCTCTTCTTTTGGTTTATTTAACCTGTAAGTACCTTAACCAGCCCAAGCCAACCTACAAAACATCCAATTCAAAGTTGAATTGAGAGAATTCCATCCAGAATTTTCTTCACAGCCGTGTGTCAGTTGTGCGCGGGTTTATTGGCCCACAATCGCGCACCGTGCGCACGTGCACCAAAATCACAGTGTTGATCTGTGCACCTACACCCAAAATCCAGTTTCGGTCTATGCACATGCACTCAGTGCGCCTCTGTCTACTCTAAGACCCACGCACCTGTGCAGAAAAATACACATTGTAATATTTTTTGTGATTTGGGAAAGGCCCCTAGCCTTCTTAAGAATGATTTCATGCATGTTGTAATCTGCACCACACTTAGTTCCCTCTCCATATAAAGGGATTAGTCAAAACACATAGGCACTTAGGAGGTTTTAAATCATTATTTACTCTTTTGCTTTCATTTTTCCACATGGATGGCTTGCTTTGACTAAAAGTATAAGTTGGAATCATTTGTAATCACATAAAACTTGCATTGGGACCAGAAGTTGGATAACAATTGCTTAGTATGCTCTTCTCTCGCGCTTCCAAGCGACCTTGAGAATCAGAAAAAGATTGTAGGACAATTTCATCTCCCTTAAAAAGACTAAAACCTTTAGGAGAGGACAACAGCCCCCCTCGGGACTCCTCTTARTTTATTTTTCAAACACATCTTAAGATTGTAACGGGCCCATACATGCCCACATGCTACAAAGATAGGATAGTGTTGAAATTTACTTTCTTATATTAAATCACTAGGGAAGTTTAAAGGTTTTGTAACGGGCCCATACATGCCCACATGATCACAATATAGGATAGTTTCAAAGCTTTTCTTAGATTAAATCACAATAGAGAGTTAAAGGAATAGTAAAGGACCCACATGTCCACATGCTAACTTCCTAGGGACTTTTGAATTACGCAAGGTTGTACCAAAGGCATTTAGTTAATTAGGTAATCAACACTTGTAA
>JZKD02S1845835.1:469448-499454 GCA_000966675.3 Picea glauca | reverse complement strand
TCAATCCCTTCACTTAAGGCGCCTCAACGAGAGGATTAGGGTTTCTGCAACTGCACCTGCTAGTAACCCTAACTGCAGTGCTATGGTGACTGCTCCTGCTAGAAACCCTAGGGACTTGACTATTGAAGAGGCCGATAGAGTCTTGAATGACTTCCATAGCGGCGCATGCGGGAGGAATCTTTCGGAAATGTCTACTGCTCAAAAAATCATCCGAGCAGGTTACTTTTGGCCTACATTGTTTCACGATTGCATTCATGCCGTGAAGCGATGCGATAAATGTCATCTTTACGCCAACAAATCATGAGCACCACCCGCTCTTCTTCACCCAGTCATTACTGCAAGCCCCTTTTGTAAATGGGGCATCAACTTCATGACTTGTAACCCCCCATCTAGCAATGGGCACAAATACATTGTTGTCGCAGTCGATTACTTCACCAAATGGGCTGAATCCATGCCCACCTTCAACAACATCGCTAACACTGCAGCGCGTTTTTTCTTTAATCATGTCATATCCCGCTTTGGAGTACCACTCCAACTAGTTTCCGATCACGGGAAACATTTCGAGAATGAGATTTTCTTCGAACTCTCATCACGATTGGGATTCTCCCACGAGTTTGCCTCACCATATTACCCTCAGTCTAATGGATAGGTCAAAGTAGTTAACAAGGTCCTCAAGACCATGTTACAGCGCACAGTTAACAAAGATAAGACCAATTGGCATCATATGTTATTTTTCGTGCTATGGGCTTACCGTACGGTTATGAAAATGGCCACTGGTTTCACACCATTTCATCTAGTCCATGGGGTTGAGGCCACTCTTCCTATCGAGTGAGAAATTCCCACCTTACGCACCGCAGTTGAGCTATTACCCGACACTACTCCAATGGAGCAGTGTTTGCTGAAGTTAGAGTCCCTGGATGAAGATCATCGATCTTCATTACAGAACAATGAGGCAGCTAAAAAATGGTCAAAGGCCACCTTTGATCGCCATGTCAACCTTCGCTCGTTTCACGAAGGCAACCTCATCCTTGCTTACGATATTGCTCACAATACCCTTGGTCATGGAAAATTCGATTCACTATGGCATGGCCCCTACATTATCCAACATTGCCTCACCAAAGGCGCATACATCCTGGCTTCTTCTGAAGGCCTATCTCTCAAAGAACCTATCAACGGGTTATACTTAAATAAATTTTACGCCTAAGCGTAGCCATTCTACATTAGGTTATTTCTTTTTTAGTGTTTTTAATCTTTTTTCCATACCTCGCGTCTAAACTATCATTTGTGTTATTGACAGATGCTTCCTCCATCAGCCTACCACATCGGTTAGGCTAACAGGCCAGTCGTTGGACACAAAATCTTGCTTCAGCAGCTTGGGCCCTCTATTCCCCCTCACATGAACTGCGTCACTCTAGTGGCATATGTTTGGGTTCAGCAACCAACAACCAAGATGAATACACTGTCGTCATTGGCCTCCTCGCAGATGCCCGTCATAATCGTATTCATCACCTTAGCATCTTTCTTGACTCCCAACTTGTCGTCCTCCAGCTCAACAATGTGTACCGTGTCCGTGATCCTTGCCTCTTTCACAAATACCTACAAGTTAGACTTTTATCTCGACATTTTGATTTCATTACATTTACACATATTCCAAGACAATTGAATCAAATTATAGATAACCTAGCTAGCATTATACTCTATTGGCATATATCACATCAAGATACCTATCACAGCATATATAGATTAGACATCATCCACACATTACAAAACACACATGTAAACATCATAAAGACCCCAAAATGTATACTCACATATATATAAATCGGTCAACAATGCCATCAAAATGTTTACATACACATAAAAAAACATCATATACAAAATCTGCAAGCTAGCAAATCTCCTCGGTACAAAACTAGTGCCACTACACCAAAATGGGCTCACCAGCCTATATACAAAAATACAAAAATACATAGAGCGACACTCAAGGTGCCTCTAGATCACTACCTTCTGCCCCTCCCTCAGGCAGTGGTTCCCCACCCACTATCGGTCCCTCCGGACTTGGAGGTAACTGCCCGGTCATTGCAGCACCTACTACTGTTGCTTGTCACACCACAGTTTGCCACGCCAGCGGCACTCCCACACACTTCTCCAGGACACCCTCATCTTGGATGTGCAACCACATGCCCTCAGGCACTCCCTGTAGCACCGCCTCCAAGCGGCGGCGAATATCCTCAAAATCTCCCTCGGCCTCCGCCAGAGGAGCATGCGATGGTCCAACACCAGGGTCATCAAAACAGCGTCTCCTAGACACTCTCTCGTCATCGGTGGGTCTCGCCTCAACGTCCTCATGCCGACGTCTCTCTCCTGCTCGTGGATCTACCTGTGGAGGTCTCACCAGCCCCTGATGAGCCGGCGCTCTAACCCACTCAACCTCACACCTGCGAGGTCCCACATCTGCACAAACAAACAAACAAAGGATAGCATCAGCATCCATCCATACATAAATACACATGCTATACCATCTAAATATCAAAACATAAAACATCACATCATACCTCAATGGTCGAACACCTCCCCTGAAGGTAATACCATATCTGGATCACCCCGAAAATCCACCCCACAATATAGATACTGCAGTAGGATCTGTGGCATTTGCCGCCACACCTATGCAGCCTCGACCGAGAAAAAATGGCCACCCTCACCACCACCATGGCAAACCAAAATTTTCGACCATTGCATCAGTCACGGCTCTCACGCACCAGGTGCACCCAATAACACTCTAGGGCACAACATCGGCACCCTCTCGAAAAACCAGGACACCAAGATAGACCCAAAGGCAAAGTCCCCTGAGTCCACAGTCCGACATCTGTACAGTTGCCCTACCATATTGGCATGCAACATCAAACCCCAAGAAAAATTCTCTCTGGTCAGTTCCCTCCCCATAACCCTCAGCTGACCACCACTGATCCGCTGAGTCACGAGGGACCCATATACCCTCACAATCATCATTGTTACACAGCGATGAGCTAAAGCATCCATCACCCTGATACTCACTACGAATCCTGACATGAAGTTATCCCTCGAACAGTACCTCTGGCCCAAGGTAGCTAACTGCACGTCTGCAGGTAACATAGGCTCTGCCGGTAGGGGCGTTCCCCGAAAAGGGAGCCCAGTCAGAAAGTATACATCCTCCACCACAGTGAAGGCAATCTGATCTCCCTGCACCATAAAGCAATGCAGATCTGAACTCCACATCCGGATCAGAAACTGCAGAAGATACTCCTATGCCAGTATCAATGAGCACTCGAAGAACTTCAGCAGCCCACAGGATACCAAAGTCGCACAAACCCCTAGCTCCTTAATAGCCACAACATCCCTTGGTTGTGACCAGTCCCGCTCTTGCCAGTGGACTGGCATCATGCAAGATGATCACCTGCAACCACATAATACAGTCCTAGGTCATCCATATTGACCATAAAACACATTAAAAATCTCCAAAAAAGATAAGTTTTGCACCCATCAGCCTTGCCCCCAAGGCACGACCGTTTAACCCATAGGCGTGCACATATGCACGCCTGTTCACCCCATAGGCGTGCACGCATGTGTGCCTGTCCATCCCACAGGTGTGCATGCCTACGCGCTTGTCTACCTTACAGGGGCACCTCCATGCGCCCCTGTCACGAACACAGGCGCGCATCACAGCATGCTTGTCCACTACACGGTCGTGCACCCATGCGCAGTTGTGTAGAAAACAGGCGTGCATATCATGCGCACCTTTGTCACCCCTACGAGCGCACCCATGCGTGGCTATCTGGATAACAGGAACGCACCCATGGGTGCATATTTCCAGATCGCCCACGCACTGGGGGGCCCACACCCATAAAAACCCCTGTACGGCCCTCCGTATAGGCCCTGCCCACAAATTGAAAACCTACTTTTATGCAGGACGATAAGAATACTAACCTAAAGCTCACTAGTCCTGAATCAGCTACCTTGTTCTCCCGGAATCTCCAAATCTCCTCTTAATACCTCTCGTCCAGTCACTCTGACAGCAAGTACAAATGAGGTGGCAATGTGGGCCTTACAACTATATATAGGTTTTTCCGCCATACTTCCAAACACCATTCCAGGAGCTCCAGGTGTCTATTTTTCGATCCGTCTTCAGCCACGGCATCAACATCTTGTCACCTACATCAAGACAGTCCTCGGGCCATTTTTTATCCTTAGCCCCAGGGGCGCCATTTTTTCATACCCCGTCTAGGTATGCATGCTCATGTTCAAAATTATCAAATACATGCTTATATGTTCGATTCTCTTCAGATATTGTTCACGTTGGGTATTTGGTTTTCATGTGTGCAAGTACTTGGTCAACATACATCAACGCAACCCCTTCAGATATATAATCAACACTAGCATGTAGTCATTCCCTCTTAATTTCAATTGCATCTCCAGTCACACCCTCTGAAATTTTCCTTTAGGATCCCCATCCCCGGCTCTGTAGTACCAACACCTCAATTGCATTTAGGTATTGTTACCCGGTAACATTCTCCCCCACATGAGTTGTCCCATTCATAGCATCCTTTGGCACTTTGACACTCATGTTGTTTTTCAACCCTTTAGGGATGGGAGTCTCGATAGTCTTAAATCATGTTGTGAATCAGCCACATACTCCTCCTCATTTTTCTAGCTTTCCCAATGGACTCCCAGGTTATCTCTTCAAGGTTCTATTTTAACTATGCCTCCGCAATATCATTAACCCTCCATTTCATCCACAATCAGTTTGCCCCTCCGCAAATTTCCCTCCATACCATCTACCTAATATAGAAACCCACCCATGGGGCCCCCAACCTCCACCAGATATCCAAGCAAATTGCACCCTCACCAGCTCAACCATATTACATTGGGGCACCCGTTTCTGTATTTTTACACTCATCCCAAATTATTCTTTATAAATTGTAAAAAGCCTTTGTTTCCAGCATTTACATATCTTTTTTTCGTCACCTTTGGTGACCTTCTTCCATTTTTTGGCAAATGCAACCTATGTCACCCTTGGTTGGGGAACTCCTTATCATCTACCCCTGTTGACATCCTCCATATACTCCGAGTATCCCACAGGCCACTTACCTCTGCCCTCTGAGTTTGTTCACTTTGTCCCGCCTCTGGCACAACTTATCCCGGGTCTTGTTGTCCCCCTAACACTTGACCTTGTTCAACAGTTGCGGCCACTTATACTTCGCATATACCCCCAACCAAGGGCAGTCTTGAATCTCCACACATATTGACTTTGTCCATGTACCTCCTCCACTCCTCACCTCACCTAGTAGATTTCACGAAGCCCTTCGCTTCTTGGAGTTGCGTCTCCCTTTTGTGGACATCAGCACAGTTTCTAGAAGGGCGACAGTATCTTGACTCTCATTACCTTTCCAATGAGAAGTCTCGGACGGCACAGGGAGAACCACAATTTATCCCTGCTGTCATTGACCCCCGTAACATTCGACTTCAACACTTTCTCATGTTACGGTGGGTCTTACTTTGCGACTATTGCAGTTATTTCTTATATTTTCCGAAGACCTCTGAACTTGGTTGGGCTATTAATGCCTACAGAATCCGTGATACTCCTTACAGGTGTCATTTCCTACTATTCAGAGTATGTTCCTCTGCAAAATTGTATTCTACCTTTATTACGACCGCCCCTGAGGGTGTTGCAGTTGTCTACATCAACACACAGTTTCAGTTACTGTAAAACGCCATTCTTTTTTGAGTTACATGACATGAGCATGGGGCATGCCCGCCTCATTTGTACACAATTTATTTTTACACACCTTATGGAGGTTTGGGTCCTACCAGTCCCCTTCTCCCTCCAACGGGTAACTCTTGACACTCTCACTATTGCTCTCTCTTACAACGACACTCTCAGTAGAAGAAACATTGATGAATTTTGGCTCTATGTATGCTCCTAACCTCATCCATCAGGGGGCATCTGTTATCACTGAAATTTCGTCCGCAAATGGTTACAAGAATCCAGCATCGTCAAACAGTTATGAGGTCACCCATGGACCAAAATTACCACAAAATAATTTCCAAAAGGTCCAAAACTATATAACTAATGATAAAATTAAGGTGTGTTATGACTACACAGGGCACGCGCGCACATGCACAATCCAGAAACACGCACATGCCCACGATGCGCGACTGTGGTCGCTAAAAGCCTCGCACATCTGAGAACTTCGCATTTATGAGATTGGTCAGCCTCCCACCCACTTCTGGTTCAGCTTCCAAGTTGATTTGACACCCAAATCTCGGCTGAATCTGACTGGGTGGCTGGTCAAAGACCTAAAAATGCCCTAAATAGCCTCTTTTCACTCTACAAGTTGGTTGCACAATACCTCAAAGAGGTTCTATAAAACAAGGCCATGGGTGCACTTCATTTTCAAGGAATTCATTAGCAAAGTTATGATGCTGCTATTCTCTTGAGGAATCATATATTCTCCTCAAGAGTATACTAGCACCATTACATTGGGAAATCCATCTCACCTCTTGAGTGGATTAGCTTGGGATTCTTTCACCATTTCATTCAAAGTTGTAAGAAGATCTTAGTTGTGGGGGTCCAAGAGCCCTCCCTTGGAGGAAGGAGGGACCCAAAGTCCTCTTTCTTCTCAGTGTTTTCTTTCACTAATATAATCCTTGCCATTGGTGACATAAGTCTTATTGGTTTTTTGTTTTTATGTCCTTATGGTCAATAGTTTAGTTGTTCTTTTATTTCCTAGTTTAATTCTTAGTTTGTTCTTTTATGTTTCTTTCTCTAACCCTTTTCCTTTACAGTTGTCTTGCTTAGCTAACCCAACTAAGCTTGTAAACACCTATGTTTTTCTCACTTAGGTGACGAAAGAGGCGCAACACATAGTTCTTTGAAAAGTGGAACCTTCATTAGATAATCCAAAAGGCATATGTTTATAAGAAAAAGTGCCCCAACGAGTAATAAAAGTGGTTTTATATTTTTCTTCCATTTTTACCTTGATTTGATTGTAACCAGAAAAAACGTCAAGTAAGGACATCATCTGTGACCCTACAACTTGTTGCAAAATCATTTCCATATTAGGGAGAGGAAAGTGGTATTTTATACTAGCCTGATTCAATGCGCGAAAATATACGCATAATTTGATTTGACCAGTTGTTTTCCAAACGGGAACCAGATTGGAAACCCACTCAGAATACTTAACCGGGAAAATGATCCTAGCCTTCAAGAGTTTTTCCAACTCCTTTCGAATAGTTGCTTCCAGTGCAGGGTTAATGGGTCTTTGTTTTTTCCTAACTGGTTTTATGTCCTCCTTGATAGGAATGGCATGTTGTATAAGTGCAGGATCAAAAACACGAAGATCCTCATAAGACCAAGAAAAAACATCTTTAAATTCACCAAGCAGCCTAGCGAACTTCAGTTTTTCTTCATCGAAACATTGGGCACCTATTTTAACATTCTTTGGAGACTCAAGTGTTCCAATGTTCAAGGAAATGGTTTCACCCACTTTCCTTTTCAACTCCTCTTCTTTATGTTCCTCTTTGTTTCCCACATCACTCGATGAAAATGAACTTTCTAGGGGATTCAAGCCTTTAGGAATTTTGTTATCCTCCATCAATATAATTTCCTTAGGATTATAAGGTTCATTTTGAATGAAAGCACAAATTCTCTCATCACTAGGGAAGACATGCCATGACTCTATGTTGTCAGGGATGTGCGGATGATACAAAGATCGAAAGGTACAATCAGGTCTTTGTGGCAGAAGTTGCCAAGTAGGAGAGGCTGTAAAAACAGTTAATCGGTCAGCCATTGAGTTCAATTCCCTTTTAACATGAGTGATGTTGAAAGATAGTAAGTTTGAGATAAGTGCCCAAATAGTTTGGGTGTAGAATTTCATTAACTTGTTGCTAGGAGAGTATATCTTACATACCAATTTTACAACAAGTTCAGAATCCCCAAAAACTGTAAGGTGACCACAACCCATATTATAGGAATTTTCAATGCCTAACACTAATGTTTCAAATTTAGTGACATTGTTCATGCAAGAAAAATCTAACCTGTAGGAAAAGTTATGAATTTTACCCACGGGAGAATAAAAGATAATACCAGCTTTGTTTCCTTCATTGGAGCATGAACCATCAAAGTGCATATGCGACATCCTGTCATCTAAGTCGATTTGTTCGAAGGTAGTGTTGTCCTCGTCGGAAAATATGTAATACACTCCTAGGTCCTCCTCAATATAATTCACATTAGGTTGTGGGACACTTTCTATATAAGGTGAAATTCTCCCCTCTCTTAGGACTATGATGTTTTTAACATTCTGAGGAATGGACAAGTGTGTCCCATCGAGTGAGAGGTATCCACCCGTCAAATCTTTCCAATATCTTCCTAATATGATCGAGTAGTTACTCACTAGCATATCAATTACCTAAATATTAAGGGTTGTCCTTATTTCAGGGTGCACACACAAAACCAAGGTCACGTCCTTGATTTCACCTATGGTCATTTTTTTTATACTATTATATGATAGCATGCTTATGGTGTTTGCATTTGTACAAGACAAGCCTAGCTCTTCCATAATAATCTTCGACACTACACTTGGGCCCGAACCGTGATCAATGAGGCAACAATGGGAAATCTTATCCATAATCTTTACAGAAATATAAAACGAGGGGTTTTCTATAGGGTGTCTAAAGTTATGTACACCTACTTTATTTACAAATGAATCCTCTTCATCTACCTCTTTAGAGAGGTTGGCTACATTGGAATCTTTTCCTTCCATGAAATTTTTTAGATGCTTCTGTCGTTCAGGGATGGAAACCATGTCCAGGAGGGTTGCATCTTCTTTGATGTTGGCCAACTGATTTAGAATATTGTATTTGGAAGAGGGGAGAGGGGAGGTATTTCCTTGATTGTCAGGAGCCTTAGGAACTTGAACAGTAGCAGCTGGTGAAGATGAGCTTGGACTAGAAGAAGTGCAGGGAGGATCATATTTGCTTCTGGGAGCATAGGATTTATTCCTAGTATTTATGATCATGACATCCTCTGGCTCTGCAAAGTATAGGACAGAAATAGTAGTTTCAGGTCTCTTACCAAATATTTTATCTCTGACGCTCTTATTTACCTCACATGTACTTTCCTCATGTTGTTCTTAGCAAAATTTACACCAACTACGAGGCATGATAGCTTTAGGCTGAAAATTATTTTCACTTGGATTTCTCAAAGGGGGTGCAAAAGAATATGTAGCCCCAGGGGTAAGAGAGGGTACATCTCCTTTCCGTTCAAATGCTATCATTCGATTATTCATGTCTTGTACAAGCTGTAAGAGGGAAAACATGTATGTCTATTTAGTTGAGTCTTCCTTAGGAAGACCTATTCTTTCAAGTTGTTCTTCATACTCTAAACAAGTGAGCAGAGCGGAACCAAGGTTATCAATGGCATTTTCCTCAAGCCTATGATGATAGGGGGAAGGTAATTCATTATAATAATGCATGAAAGCGGCTTGGTTATGAGGGTGAATGAGTTCAAGGATTTGGTTGTATAATTTGGTGAAACACAAATTGAAGGACTTGATAGTCTCACCATCCTTATAAGTGATGTTATTGTACTCCCGTAACTGCTCAGTTGGGATTTTGGATTGCCCATAGGTATATTTGAACCAATATACTAACTCTTCCCAAGTAAAAATCTTAGGAGGGAGATCAAAGAAATCGGCCACAACCTTCCCTTCAAGTGAATTCACAAATAAACGCATACAAGTATCGTTGTCATTTGCTCCTATATTGTGACGGGAATTAGAAAATTCCACCAAGTGTGCATTCGTAGTGACGATGTTATTCCCTGTAAACCTAGGGAGATTCTCTTTGAATTTATGAAGTGGACGAGTAGCATGTTCTAGGTTAAGAGGGGAGGAAACATGCCACGGGGTAGTTGTAGCATCTTCTTCAAACTGAAAAAATCCCATACTTTTTAATGACTTTGGCGGGGTTTGTGGTAGATTGGACAAGGAATTGGTGACTATATAAGCTACCAAACACTAACGAAGTTGAAGGTTGAGATGAAGAAGCACCTCCAGTGCCACCAGATCCACCACTAGATGCCATCTTGTGAATGATAGGTAAGGGAGAGAAATACGAACTAGATGAATAAAACAAATTTCTCCTTAGAGAACTTTGTTGGGTTGAAAACACAACGTTCCTTCTTCATATTTCAGCAATAGGATTAATTTCTGGTGATAAACCTCTTCTTCTCCTAGAAAAACAAAGGTCTAAGGTCATGAAAACAATATCACAACTGAAGGAAAAAGAAAGCTATGGCTGATTCCTAGGTTGTCTTTGCCTAGCTTCCCAATGTTCTTGGGCACTTATGTCTTGTTCAATTTCTTCCCATGAACGATTAATCTCAACCCAGGTATTAGCGGTATCTAAGATGGTATTAAACAAGTTTAAAGCAATGTTGGTCTGATCTTGGAGACCGGGCTCGATATTGGGCTTCCTTGCAACAGGTACAGTCATTAAGAAATGAAATAGTCAAAGAATCAATATCATAAATGTAAATATATTCAATGATAATCAATCATAAAAATCAACCAGAGAGATATGGAATATCTCCCCAGTATGGTCACCAAATAAATGTTGAGGAAAAGATATGAAATAATCTTACTCAAGCATTTTCAGATCTTGCTTGGATAAGGAAAGATAGACGGGAATATCACCCTATGTTTATAGCCTCAAAATTTGTTTCCTAATCCAAAAGTATTAGTTACAAGGGATTAGGTTGATTTTTTTATAAATAAAAGATTTTTGTAAAATTCAACATTTTTATAGAATTTTATGAATATAACAGATGTAGAAGTAAATGTGGAGACAAAAGAAAAAATACCAAGTCACATATTAACATAGATGAGACAAAGTAGCAATCACTTATTTCATTCCAAGAAATCAAAACAATCTTTCTCTTTACAAAAATCCCTGAGGGAGTTTGGACCAAAGTCAAACTTAGATGTCACTGATGAAAACCATACAAAAGGACTTCTAACAGAAAGTAAAAAAACTGAACTTTAAAATCGGGATCATCTTGTCATAGATTGCTGCCCACTCGACTCTGCACAATATCCTTTATCGGTCATGAAATTTAATTCATAAACAGACAAGTCTACACAGACTATCAAAGATAGATCAACACCTTTGAAAACAAGTGTATGAATGATGTAATTCAGCCTTGAATCTTGATGTCTACAATAGGACCCTGCTATCATAAAAGAGAATTAGGCTTTAATGAATTAAAGAATGAATGAAAACTGAACTATCTCAATAAAACTCAAGAGCAGACCTTAGTATGTTTTCTCCTTCTATTCTCCATTTGTTGTTCCTTCTCATTTTGCCTTTAAGCATTCCAAATTAGTTGAGGTAGTTCAACTACCTCTTTTAGTTAAGTTAACTAAAACTCAACTATCTTTTAGTTTAGGGGAAGAATTAATATAATAATAATAATGGTCTTTAATAAATAATAACTAGTAGGTGGGACCCCTTGTGACTCACTTTAGTTTCTTAACAAAAATAAATATAACTAGTCAATCAATTAACACATTCCTCCTTGTGGCTCCCATAATCATTCTCATAATTTGAAAATAAAATATCAATGATATTTTAAACCATATCAAAAATTAATATCCAAAAATAGTATGTTGTCCAAAAACTTCAGCAGTCAATTGTTCTCAACAATCAATAATAAAATAACTCAAAAACCATATTTGCCACTTTGGGAGGCAATTTTCCCTTTGTTTCTACTGTCTCCCTTCATCTTTTCTGAATTAGTCTTAGGATGTGTGGAGCCTTTAGGCTTGATCTCATTGATAACATGAGAGCAGTCATCTCTCAAGTGCATGCGGGATGAAACGAATTTGATTGAATCACTTGAGGGAGAGGAGGGGGCAGCAGTAGCTTTTACTTTATCATGTGTGTGGTGGGGTTCGGTTTTGAGTCTCTTGCTTGTGTGGGAATACTGTACAGGTGACTGTGCAGGGGAAATTTGGATATTTGGGTTAACTGGTGGAGGAGGAGTAGGTAGAGACAAATTGGGCCAGCCACGATGTTGGGATACTATTGGGTGAACAATCTCCTGCCATTTGTCATTCTCAGGAACTTCTAGTTGCAATGAAACATGAGGGGGGAAAGGGATACCAGGGACATGTTGGGGTTGTAAGGGAGGCCTTTATGTCCTATGTTGGACTACCCCTTGTCTAATCCAATTAAAAAATACAGCTTAGAAGAGCTAGTTTAACTCTTGTGGATCTGCATCAAAATGTATCGAGAATATTGGCCTTCTAGGCCCTTTGTTCCAATTCCATATGCCCCTGTTGTTTCGGCCATGGAATCCTCTACTGAAGAAGCTCATCCTGTATGCAACATTTATTAGAAACTAGATTCTTAAACAAACCATACATGAAATCTCTTTAATATGAAACAAAGATTGGCTCAGCAATCACATCATACCCATGCAATCCAATCCATAAAATCCATTTAATATTTGTCAATGAGCAGGGGGTGAATAAGAGTTCTGGGATATCTGAGGGGTTTGTATTGAGTGAAAAAGTGATAAAATGAAAGGGAGTAAGAACATGATTACTGCTCAACAAATCATTAAATAATCAACTGTGTTACAATAACAAAATCATATCATATGCGACCCATCTCTGTGTCATCTTTTAATTGTTGTAACACAGAGTTTCTATTTAATTTTAATTTAATTTTAAGAACAGGGAGTGCAAAGTGAATCTGGGATTGTGAGGGGATTCGTAATGTGCAAAAAATTGAGAGAATGATAGGGAAATTAATGGATATTGTTCATAAAACAAATTAAATAATCAATAAGCATAACTTTGTATTAAAATCAATCCAAAAAGAACCAACATTCATTGTTTATCAATTGTATACCAAACTGCTCGTTGTTCCAATAATTAAATTTTCTAGAATCCCTTAGTTCATAACAGTCTGTGCGATCATAACTCATAGCAAAAAAAAACTTTCCATTGAACGGTCCTTTTTAACAAGGCGTTGATCCCTTCTATCCTTTTTTTTTATTTCTTTTAAAAATAATCAAAATAATGCACAGCAATAAGCTCAACATCTATCCCTGATAGTCCATAATGCATCACGATAACAATCAACATTCATTGTTTAATAATCGGGCCCAATTAAAATTTACACGGGTCTCTTTTTAAAACGCGAACAGACTTCAAAGCATGTCCGATTATACATAGCCTTCATCATATCAATCACAAAACCTTGAAATGAAACAACATTCAACCAAAATATAAACCCCGAGCCTTATCTTTGTGGGTATAAATTTATTTTAAAACCATTGGTAATCTATATGATGATTCAATATAATATATGAAGCGAAAATAACCAACTACACGTAGGCATCATTTGTTTTTAAACTGGCCATAACCCTGAACGGGCCTAGCAAAACCACACAGGTGTCTCCATATGCAATCAAGACCACGCTGTAAAAAACACAGTGAGTGAAACCCTAATGAAAAGAAGATAGCTCTCGATTGTATACAATTGTCTGTTACCATTTGTATTTGTTCAACTAGTCATAGAAGGATGAGACAGAGACTCGACGATAGAAGGTGTTTTTTTTTTTTTTTTTGTTAGACCTCCATAACCATTTCACTGATAACCCAATACTTGAAAACCCAGAGGCCTGAAGAGAGCAAAGACAATTGGAATCTAAATTGAGCTCTGTCAAAAACAAATGTAGGGAGACAACAAGAGCGCGTTCATCCTTTAACAACAACACAAAGAGTTGATGGTCTTCCAAGACTTATATCAACCACAGGAAAAAATACCTTTCGAAAAAGACACAACAATGAGCCACATAGTCTTACTTATTACTCCAAGTCTTGGATGGGACCAATGATCAACACCCGAGGAGAGAAAAGGCAGTAAGAGTAATAACCCACATGGTGAGTTTAAAACTTGTAGAGGAGAGGCGAAGTTTAATTGAACAGTGGCAGTTATTAAAAGAAAACACAAAGATATAACATCTTTATCTAATACTTAAGAGCCAAAAAACTTGACATCCACACAAGTGAGGACACATACATCCTTTTGACATAACGCTAAGATACAACTTGTATCAATCCACAACCATAGAGGCATGTATTAATGCTAAGGCCACCCAAGACTGGATCTTGGGATACTTCAGTGAAAATACAGTAATAACGGGCCAACGGCCATGACTCAAGGTTTGAAGAAATAACACAGCAATTGTTGGCCATTACTCTGTGATTAGGTAAGGGTTACAATCATGATTGTGAGGGAACGAAATAACTGAGGTTAATACACAGAATGAAACCCTCCATCATCAACGCAGAGCCATATGTACCACCATTTACTTATTATTTCATAGAGACCCATCATGATACTAAACTGATTGAGCAACCAGTCAATGCGCAACTTAAAATACCCAATTATTTTGCTTGCAATCTGAAACATTTTACAGTCATCACACATCTACACAGTTGAAATTCTCAAGAACACATAGAATCCAAGCATCATTGAGCCATCATTTGTTCATACAACATATAATACCTCATGGATGGAGAGAAAAAGAATCATACCTGTAGAAAAATGCTTAAATGGCGAGTTGGTCGAGCCTTCTTTCTTCCAAGAGCCTGAAAATGTGGATCTTCACAACCAATAGAGCGAAAAATGCAACAATGGAACAATGTTAGGGTGACAACCGATAGGGGGAGTATGGAGTGACGTGTAGTAAATGAACATCGCTTCCATCACCTGGCCTATTCAATTTGAAGTATGAGACAACCCAACAAGCATCACATTCACCAACAATTAAACTGTATTCAATGCCAAACCATTGTGAAATCTGTGATGATATACATTGCATAGTGCACCACCCAATATCATTTACATGTTAACCCTTGCTATAACTCCATGCCATAATACATATTGAAATGATATATGCGCCCCATTCAAATCTAATGAAATTTGCATAGTCCACTAACCAAAAATAGCATAATAGTTAGGACTAACACTAATATCCTTTAACTTTTTCATTCGAACATGCATATAATCCTTTATCATAGCTCAAACATATAACTTCTTCCCTTTAGGGTTTTTTTCATAGGTTTTTTTTTTTTTATCATGCTACCGTTAAAATATCTCTTGCATATATGTGGCTAGGTAATTGATCATAAGGATTAGTGACAAGGCTAAATCATAGCAAATGTAAATAACATGCTCCGCATAACCATAAAATTGTTTTGGATCGCAAAAAACATTCCACAAAAATGCATCATCCACCTATTACCATGTCAAAATGAAAATAAGATTGCATTGTCAACAATGTAGGACTATGTAGGCAGCATCTAAACAGCAACAACAAAAAATGTGTGATATGTCTATCATTGTGCCTCTAGTCTACAAGGGGGTCCCACCTACTATTATTATATTATTAGCATAGTTAAATAATAGGGCTTTAGCAATACTTTGCAGGCGAAATTCATCATTATGATTTTAATCGTCAACACTCAAGTTAATTCTTTTGTACCCCCTAATATGGGGCAACCATATCCAAGTTCTATGAATCCTACCTGGGGTCAAGGTTTTCAGTCTAATTCTCCTTTTCAAGGAATCTTACCCAATCAACCAACTCAAGTTGGCTATTTGACTCAAAACCCTCCACAAGTGAATTTTACAGGACCCTCTAACTATCTACAAATTGCTTATGGTCCTACTGGTATACCTATGGGACTACCTCCTCAGAATTACCAGTTTCCTCAAGTGAACAAACAGTTGTCATTTCTTGCTACTTTGGATTTACCGGATTTATCTAGGATTTTGAATGACCCTATCTTACATTCTCCTTATTGGCCATTCATACCTGTCAAGTTACCATCATACATTCCTAAGTTTAATGGCCGATCAGGGGAAGACCCAAATAATCGCGTCATGACTTTCCATTTTTGGTGTTCATCCAATTCCTTGATGGATTACTCCATTAGATTATGTCTTTTCCAGCAAACTCTGACGGGTTCGGAAGCCAAATGGTATATTGAATTGCCACAAGGATTCTTCAATGACTTCAACACTTTAGCTATGGATTTCTTAACACATTACCAACTACCAATCCAATGCGAGGTAGGAATCAAAATTTTGAGCTCATTTAAACAATCCTCATCCACTCACATTTCCGATCATATTCATGAGTGGAGGAGGAGAATATGCTTAATAAAATTTCCCCTTCCTGATCAACTATTGGTTGAGTGGTTTACCAAGTCACTCATTGGTCCTATAGCCCATGATGTTTCCATGGGTGGTGTCATCACTAAAGAGTAGGTGATTAGTCATGCTCAATACTTGGATCTCTTTTATTCACAAATGGGCACACTATATGACTTGATCCCTGATGTTCCTTTCCCATCTACAAATACAACCCCAACACCTCTAGTAGCTTCTCATGTTGTTGATGGAATGATTGGCACTTTTCATGCTGAGACTCAATCTAAACAAGCCAGTCATTCCAATCCCAAGTCTACTACTACTATTGTACAAAATACGCGTCCTCCAACCCCTTCTCCCGTTAAAACCTCTAAGGTTAATTCGGTTCAATCTACACCTACCAGTAAAAATCAAAATAAAAATAAAGGGAAGGGCAAGAATAAGGAGGACAAAAATAATAATCAACAATCCGATAAACCCAATACTCAGCCTGTTGATGACAAAGAAAAGAACAAACGTCGTTATCCTTGTCTTATCTATGGTGAGGATCATTATATGAAATATTTTCCACGACATGATGAGGTTACTAAGTTCCTGCAAGGGATCAAGACACCTCCTACACATGTCATTTTGTCACAACCTTTTCCTTCTCAGTAGCATGCCCAATTGGTCATTCATGACCAACCTTCTCCCTCTACCACATCTTATGTACTTATGTGTACTGGTGACTCCAAGAAGAACGAAGTTGCAATTGCTACTCGAGCCAAAGATTATTCTCCTTCGAAAGAGAAAGTTGATGATTCACCACATCCATTGGTTCAACCTCCTCCATCAACTTCACCTACCAACGGTCCTCTTCATCTTGAACGATTGAGTCTAGATATAGTTCTTCATCCTCCTCCTAAAGGCGTTGTCCATAAGTCATTGTTTAATCCTCACGCACGTGTTTCTCAAAACTATAGTATTGTAGAAGATCTTGTGCAGGCACCTTCTGCGATGTCGGCTCTCGAAGTCCTTCAAATTTGTCCTACGCAACGGAAGGCATTGTTAAAAGATATTGGTGGAATTGATCCTACTGATATGAACTTGATAATATTTGACTTGGAAGATCATATTCCAAGGCGTCCTCCTCAATTAGCATTTCAAATACAAGTTATTGTGGGAAATAAGAATATTTTTTGAACCGTTATTGACGAAGGAGCCTCGACTTGTGTCATGTCCGTCACTTGTTGGAAATCCATTGGCTCTCCTACCCTTACCAAGTCACACAATACTCTAAAAGCATTTAATGGTACAGGATTTAAACCTTATGGTGTTCTTCCTTCATTATCTATTGTGTTAGAAGGTAAAGCGGTTATTGTTGAGGTTGAGGTCTTCGATGCCCCTCTCAATTACAACCTTCTACTTGGTCGTAGTTGGATTGATTCCATGCATGCAGTTTTTTCTACTCTTTTCCATGTGATATGTTTCCCTCACCAATGAAAATTTGTTATTGTCGATCAACTTTCCTTCTTTAATTCTGATTCACGTACTAGTAACGTACCTTTCGTTTTGAAAACACCTCCCAGTTATGATAATGTCGGTGTGGGTCTCTTAAAAGATTCATCATTAATGGGTACGTTCCCCATTCCACCACACGATATTCCTACTCCTTTTGTCACTTTGATTAACATGATATCAACCACTGTTGGTGAAATCCCTGAGTCTATCAACCAATGAAATGATCATGACAATCATTTCTATGGAAGATACCCCATGGGATGATGGGCATCATCATTCTATTCTCTTCCTAGAACCCGAGACTATAGAGAGTTATCAACGGATTTTGAATCTGTCTACTATTGTTACTATTTCCCCTGTTCCTGAACCAATACATGATGTTTTGTATGAACATAACTTGGGTAGCATTTCACCTACCATCCCTTCAGATATTTCGATTAAACTCAGAGTCGTGGAAAATGTTCATATCGGAGCCTCATGTTCTGATGATGAGATTCGAATTTATAAATCTCTTTTCCAAGAATTTTGTGAGGTTTTTTCCTAGAGTTACGAAGAGATGTCAGGCATTGAACCAAATATTGTTGTACATGAAATTAAGACTCACCCAAATGTTAAACCTGTTCAACAGAGACTTCGCCCAGTACATCCATGTAAAGTTATTGCTATTAAACTCGAAGTTGAAAAACTTCTTAAAGTTGGTTTTGTCTATCCTGTGGCTTTGACTGATTGGGTGTCTAATCGTGTTCCGGTTACGAAGAAACAAGGCATGATCCATGTTTTTGTAGATTATAGGAATATCAACAAGGCTTGTCCCAAGGACAATTACCCAACCCCTTTCATTGACCAGATCATTGACGACTTTTTCGGGAGTGAAATCTTCTCTTTGATGGATGGATTCTTTGGCTATAATCAAATAAATATTTTACCTACGGATCAACATAAAATTGCTTTTATTTTTCCTTGTGGAACCTTCGCATACTGGAAACTACCTTTTGGTCTCAAGAATGATAGTGCGACTTTTCAAAGCGTTGTGTCTAATGATTTTCATGACATTAAGCACGTTGTAAAACCTTACCTAGATGATTTACCGACGCATTCCATACGTCATCAAGATCACCCGGCACATTTACGAGCCATTTTCCTACGTTGTTGCTATTATCGCATACGATTGAATCCACATAAACACATTTTTTGTGTGGATTCTGGACAACTTCTTGGTTTTATCATTTCTACACATGGGATCAGGGTGGACCCTCTAAAGGTTGAAGCTATTCTCAATATTCCTCCTCCTTCTACATTGCACCAACTCCAAATTTTGCAAGGGAAGGAGAACCTTTTATGTCGATTCATCCCCAACTATGTTGAATTAACAAAAGGTTTTACTCGACTTCTTAAAAAGGGTCAAGATTTTGTATGGGACGACACTGCCAACAAAACCTTTGAAGCTTTGAAACTTGCCTTAACCCATACACCACTCTTATTTCCACCCAATTATAGTCGAGATTATTTGTTATACTTAGTTGCTTCGGATTCTACCATCGTTATGGTTCTATTCCAAGAGGATGATTCGCACGATGAACATGTTATCTACTATTTGAGTCAAAGTCTCACAACCACCGAAATCAAATATTTCCATGTGGAGAAACTGGCCTTGGAATTTGTTCAAGTTGTTCAATGTTTTCGTCATTATATATTATTACGCAAAACATCAGTCATTTCCAATTGAAACCCTATGCAACACATCCTTACTTGACAATTGTTGGGGGGGGAATACTCCAAATGGATAGTCATTCTCCAGGAGTTTGATTTAGAATTTGAGTGTGCCAAATCAAATAAATCTTTGGTTTTTGCCAAATTGATATGTGACCTTCCCTCTACTGAGATAGAAATTGTGGCAGAGGATTCCCTTCCTGATGAGTCTCTCTTTCTGATCAGTTCTGATGACATATGGTATGGATACATTATAATTTATCTCCAAACCCAAACTTTTCGGCCCAATCTTTCTAGTGTGGATCATCATCGTATTTGGTATCAAGATCGTCAATACATTATCCTCGGTGATACCCTTTACCGTCGTGGTATTGATTCAATATTTTGACAATGTCTAACCTATGATGAAGATGAGAAAGCTTTGAATGATTTTCATTATGGAGCATGTGGTGGTCATATGTCTGGGTATGCCACTGCCCAAAAGATCTTACAAGTTGGTTTCTTATGGCCTTTATTGTTTAAGGATTGCATTACTGTCATCCATAAATCTCATGCTTGTCAAACGTATAACAATAAGATCTTATCTCACCCTGCTCCTCTTTACCCTTTAGTTTTCATTGGTCCATTCGCTAAATGGGGCATTGAATTCATGACATGTAACCCTCACTTGGTTGGAGGGCATGGATACATCATCGTAGCCGTGGATTATTTCACTAAATGGGCCTAGGTGATTCCTACATTTTATAACAACGGGAAAACTGCAGCGTTATTCATATTCAATCATATCGTTACTAGATTTTGTGTCTCTCAAGCCATCGTCACTGACCATGGTAGTCATTTTCGCAATTTCATGATGTCTAAACTTATCGAGAAGTTGGGTCTTCGACATGAAAACTCAACACTTTACTATCCATAGGACAATGTCCAGGTTGAAGCAATTAACAAAGTTCTTACTACTATGCTTCGACAGATGATAGGAATTCACAAGTCAAGATGGAAATGGATGCTCTTCTCAACATTATGGGCCTATCGGACATATGTTAAATATGCAACAGGGTTCACACCTTTCCAGTTAGTATATGCTATTGAACCTATTATGTCGATTGAATGTGAAATCCTATATTTGAAACTAGTTGTCGAACTTCTCCCTAACACCTCAGCTGAAGAGGAACGTCTCTTGTATTTGATGCAATTAGAAGAGACTCGTTGTGATGTTGCCTTAGTCATTGAAACTTAGAAGAAGCGTGTCAAAGATCAATATGAAAAGAATCTCAAACCACATGTTTTGTTTTAGGGTGATTTGGTTCTCCTTTACGAACAAGATCGTGACTTATTAGGGGCCAGTAAATTTGAGCCTATGTGGCATGGCCCTTATATCGTGAAACGAGTGTTGGAGAAAGGGGCTTATGAGCTGGTAGATTATGATGGAATTCCTTTGAGTGAACCCAGAAATGGGATTTACTTGAAGAAGTACTATGCTTAAACGATTTTTTCATGAGTGTTGTGTATTTTTAGTGTATCATACTCTAGTGTGATTTTTTCGTTTTTGTTCTACCTTTTAGCTAATTAGATTTCATTGTGCTCGGTTTCCAGATATCGATGTCTTCACTACTCTATATCGGCTTTGTTGATGGTTCTATTCGCAGTACTCAAAACCTAGTGTCTGTTGCATGGGAAATCTATGCACCTATGAATGAGATGATCAGTATACATGGTGTTTTCCTTGGTCATGCAACTAATAATATCATGGAATACAATGCAGTTATCGAATTATTAACTAACACCATTTCATTTGGAATCCGTCATCTTATTGTACGAATTGATTCATAGTTAGTAGTGCTACAGTTGAGTAACGTTTATTCCATCTGAAGTCCTACATTGTTACGGGTATACTTAAGAATTCCCCTCTTGGAAAGACATTTTTATTATATCGAGTATCAACATATTCCTAGATGTCTAAACACATTAACAGATGCATTGGCTAATATGTGTTAGACAAAAATTTGAGACATTTATAAATCCAAACACACATTTTAAAAAGACAAGTAAGCCAGTAGGAACTTTATACTAATAACGATTAAAGTCAGAAAAAGTGTTTGTCCAAGGAACAAAATATCAAAAAGTTAATCTCATGGATTCATGTAAAAAAGCATCAAGGATGTTGATCGTTGTAACAAACAAATTCTTGTGCCACTCTATGGAGCAATCTACCAATAGATGTCGATACGCCAACTTTATGGCATTGGTAGTGATGAGGAAGTTCGTCCACCGTGATATTAGGGATATTCATGGTTAATCCCTCTAGGTTTTTCTCGATCTCCTAGAGATCCTCGACAGCAACTCCTTGACCAGCCATAGCACCTACTTCTCCTCGCCTCTGAATGGGAGATGATCCCGAAGGACGATAAGGCGCCACATCTGCATTATTGAGAGCACTTGATTAGTCTTGAATAAATGACAAAAAACATTTTATATAATTAAAATATCAAAAACATCGTATAAATGAAATTTTCCTTCTTACCTATGTCTCCCCACTGAGATCCCTCAGGAAGAGCTAATTCAGGATCCCCGTGGAAGTTTGTCCCAACGTACGCATAGTCCTCCACCATGATTAGTTGATTTCTCAGCAATTGGAAGAAAACTTCATCATACTTGACAATAGGTATGCCACCATGGCCATCCATCAATTCCACCCATATTTTCATATATGGATCTTGTGGAGAAGGTATGCCCCACTCCACCTGTAGACGTAAGACGGGGACCCTCTCCGAGAAGAAGGACAACAAAATGGACCCATAACCAAACTGTTTCAACCGACCATTCCAACACTTTGTTAGTTGTTTTATCATGTTCTTTAAGACACCCTCGCACCAGTTGAAGACCCTGGGCTCCATGCACTCTATGGCATACTGAAAGTGGCTTTACAAATCCATGTGGGGAGTTGCACTCCCTACCATCCGGGTAATGGTATAGAGGATGGTTCGCAATGGTAATTCTCAAACATCTCTAATGGCCACCTTGCCACTATGTTTTTATGTACCTGGCACATAATGGTGTGAAACACAGTAATCCATGGGTTCTCCCCCACCTCTGCTTCCCAAAAGTGATACCCAAGAGCCTCGGCGAGATAAACCCGTCAAAAATTAAATGTCATCTCTATCCAATGTGAGTGTATGCACACCCATGTGAAAGGCTTGTTTGTTTACATCCCACAGATGGACCAGATAATCTAGCAATATTAGTTTGGATCTCATGCCCTGAATTTTGAAGAAATTGAGTAATACACACTACCGAAGTGCCATAATTGTGCCTGAGTCATTCCCGAAAAAATAGTCTTATTCTGCATGCTCTCATTCTCTCCACTCAGGTATTTTGACTGAGGAAAACCTACCAAGTAAACCAAAAGAGGATTAGAATCATAAAAAATCAATTCTTGGAAGTTTTCCTAACTCATTTTATCTTTTCAAGAATTGAGTTGCAGTCATCGCAGGCCTTTTCTTTCATGCAGACCGACGTCCTCGCACTTTGTCTTTGAGCCCCTTGCGACGATTTTAGATTGTCATAGTTCACGATATTGTGGGCCTACGACGATATGAAAGCGCAGGTACTCCCAAAAAATCGACACAAACTCAACAATAAACCAATAAAAATGAAATTTTAAACCATGAAAAGATAAAGAGGCAGGAGATTACCTTTTTTACGGAAGCAGTTTGCGAGATGATCCACCAGGTGCTCTGGAATCGAAGGTTGAAATTTAGGATAAAAAGAGGGTTTTGGGCACCATTTGGGTGAAATTGCAAAATTAAATGGTAAAAGGGTTGTTTTGGCCTATTTTATTGTTTTTTACCATATTTTATTGCAAAATTAAATTATTTTTCATATTTTACCCATGCCCTAAAGTCTAACCAACTTTGCAAAGTGTTTTCTATTATAGATTGAAAGATCTAAAGATGAGACGTTTGACAGGGGTCCACCATTTTTTATTGTTTTTGTGTGTTTTTCTTATGTATAGATGATTTTAGGGATTTTTAAGAAAAACTCTGAGCACAGTCTTATTTTTTTCTCACATTCGTGAAACCATGAGAATGCAATCAAGTAATCTTTTGTCGTTTTTTCGAACTCGCATTGGTAATACGAAAAATGAATCCTATGGAGTATCCTTTAAGCTCTTTTCAATCTCCCTAAACATGAAAATATAGTCGAGCGACCTTGTTCTTTTCACGCTCGTAAAAGTATTTGAAGAAAACATCTAATGAGCAATAGATTATCTCTTTTTCAGTCTCATGAGACTAACTTATGAAAAAGGACCTTATGAAGTTCTCTTTAAGTGTTTTTCAGACTCTTTGAACATGAAAAACCCCTGAGTTTTCTTTATTTGGACTCGTTAAACAAGCATCTAAAGGCCCATATGGGATCGAACCACTCCTTCTTAGGGTTCTTTAAACATATTCTGAGGGACTCATCCGAAGGATGAGATTACATTACAATCATATGTTATCCTCCTCAATCTTGCATAAAAATAAAAAGGTACTCACCAGAAATGGTGGGGGGAAATTGGGAAAGAAATGTGTCTTTGTATCTGTGTTAGTGGCTGTAAAGTCTCTCTTGAACATGACACCCCCCTTCATCACTATATCTGATCTAGGTGGACATTGGTGGCCACCCACCTTTTCCAGTTGGCTCAAAACATCTTTCTAGCAATTTTGATAATTTACTATTTTTAGCAGTTTTTCGGGTCCTAAACTTCCGGAGCCGTTTTGAGGCCCTAAACGACGTTTTTTGGGGTATGTTGCAGTTAGAAATCAAGAAATTTTGTGCAACTGTTGTATTCCTTGGATATATCTTTCCAATGGCCTATCATACACCTAAAACGGAGATCGTATGTAAAAGTTACAACCCCGAGAAGTTGATGTACTGACTTACCCAAACGGGGCCCACATGACTTTTGGCGCTTCATCTCCTAGGGTTAGGTTTTTGGATGTTTATGGTTTTTGAAACTCCTGTTTATTGTAAAAAGGCCTTAAGAGCCTCATTGTAATCATCTTCTTGTGAATGATCACAGCCATCACATCTCTTCTCAGAGATAAGTCGCCACCATTCCAGCAAGCTTGTTTTCCGCTGCATTTTACAATTTCAACTTATTTCCTTATTGAATAGAAAACCAGTTTTATTGTATCTCTATTATTCTATGTTAAGCATCTGGTAATAATATGTAGTCATTTTGTTCTGCTCATAAAATCTGGATCAGTGGTATCAGAGCGGTCTGCTCCTTGTCGTCTTAATGCATGTCCCCAACGAGGTCGGAGTACAAAGATTTGGGTCTCGAGCTTGTTTCTCTTGAGGACAAAATCTCTCGCACACCCAAGTGACCTCTCATGGAAGGAGAAAAGAAAGATGATGGGATGGGAGATCCTTTCAAACTATTGATTGAGGAATACCTCACGCAACAGAGGAACGATATGATGGATAATTCCGCGCGAATCCTTCGGCGACTACCAACAGGCGACGTATCTTCTTCAAGTGGAGGCACCGCCCCCTTCAAGGAACAAATAAACTTCGATATTCCTATATTTGAAGGTCAGATAAACGCAGATGTTGTAGACAAGTGGTTGAATCTACTAGAAGGGTATTTCTCTGTCCATAACTTTTCAAATAGAGAAAATATTATTTTTGCACTCCTCAAAGTCGTTCCCCATTTCAAAGATTGGTGGGAAACTTTCTATGAGCAAATGGAAACAGAGGAACCCTCATTATTCACAGTCACGGACACCTAGGAATCCTTCAGGGATGCTATTAAGGAACAATACTACCTTGTCGGAAGTTATGATGACTTGTACACCAAACGGACCACACTACGACAAGAAAGAGACAAAGCAGTGCCAGATTTCACAAATATGTTCCATACCTTGCGCACCAAGTTGGGTATCAAAGATTCGGAGAGACATCTAGTGCTCAAGTATTGCGGTGCTCTGCATAGATACATTCAAACCGAAATGGAATTTCTGGACATCTCATCCTTGGGCGTGGCCTACCGATATGTCGTCAAAATCGAGCAGAAGCTCAAACAAAAGACGTGACAATTTGGGTCAGGGAACCCCTCACAACAAAATCCAGGAAAGGGCAGCCCCAACCCACAAAACAAAGGACAGAGAAAATATGGACAGTATCAGGACAACCAGTCCAAGCCGCAAGTAAATAAGGGCACTGAAAAGACAAAGAAAGATACCAAGAAGTGGTGTGACTTCCATAAGAGCCCTTGGCATAACACTGTTGATTGTTTCTCAAAGCAGACATTGGTGGCCGAAGTGAAAGCCTATGAATCAGATGCAGGTTCTGACTATGAGTCAGAACCATAAAGGGGAAGACGGATCATTGACGCAGAACCCAGTGCCACCGTTGCTACCACCAAGCTCCAACATGGTGAACCAGACAAGCCAGAAGAAGGAGAGCGCCTCTTCCATTCACAGATTTGGGTAAAAGGCACCCCACTACACTTCATCGTTGATAGTGGTAGCCAGAAGAACCTCATCTCAGCATAGGTTGTCAAGCAGCTGGCCCTACCGACAACGCCACACCCACAACACTACACCATTGGATGGCTCCTCCAAGGAAGCGATCTCCGCGTCAGCCAATAGTGTCGATTGTCATATGACATCAAGCCCTTCAAAGATGAGGTATTGTGTGATGTTTCTCCTCTCGAAGTTTGTGATGTTCTTTTGGGCCAACCTTATTTATGGAAATGTCATGTTGTATATGAGTCTAGGCCTCGTAGTGTTATTATTACTTTGAACAGGAAATTATACAGGATACTCGAGGATGTCCCACCTAGTGTTATTTCCTTGATCTCTACTAAGCAATGCAGGAAGGTCATCTCTTAGACGAGGAAGTTTTTCTTCTTCATGATTCGCTCTCAGAATGAGAGAAAAATCACAGCCACATCCAGGGTCTCTGCTACTGACCTCTCCACACAGCAGAAGCAAGTAGATAAGGTCATGGAAGAATACTTGGATGTTTTCTCCTCACCTACCGGGGTACCTCTGCACTCCCAATTCAAGCACCCCATCGATATGACCCCCGACGCACCACTGCCCAATGGGCCAGTCTATCTTCGCTCTCTGTTAGAGAATGAGGAGATCAAGCGACAGATCCAATAATTTCTCCACAAGGGGCACTTCCATCCTAGCTCATCACCTTGTGGGATCCCAATCGTGTTGGTATAGAAGAAAGATGGAACCTGGCGACTTTGCATTGATTATTAGGATCTGAATAAAATCACAGTCAGAAACCGGTACCCGATTCCCCAAAACGACGACCTCCTTGATCAACTCATGGGGGGAAAATACTTCAGTAAGATTGATCTGAAGTCTGTCTACCACCAGGTCCCGATAGAATAGATAGATGTATGGAAGACCGCCTTCAAGTCAAAGGAAGGCCTTTTTGAATGGTTGTTCATGCCCTTTGGTCTGAAAAATGCTCCATCCACTTTCATGAGGATGATGGATGATATGCTACGACCATTCACCAATACTTTTGTAGTGGTTTATATTGATGACATTCTCATTTATAGCAAGACTTGGGTCGAACACTTGCAGCATATTCAGCAGGTTTTGCACACCCTACGGTAGCACAAGCTATACGCCAACTTGGAAAAATGCTCCTTCGACATGGACAGGGTCCATTACCTAGGCTACATCATTGATCAACATGAAATACATGTGGATCTAGCCAAGATCTAAGCCATCCGTGACTGGCCAGCCCCAACCACACTCACTGAGCTTTGGAGATTCTTGGGCCTTGCCAATTTCTACCGTAGGTTTGTGTTGGGATTCTCCCATATTGCATGGGCCCTCAACCAAATAACCAGGGGTGGTGGTAAGGAAAAATTTGCATGGGGTCAGCCCCAACAACAAGCATTCGATGATTTGAAGCAGCGCTTGTGCTCAGCCCCAGTACTTTCACTACCAGACCTGCAGTAGCCCTTTGATATTGAGACCGATGCTTCAAACTATGTTGTGGGTGTCGTTCTCATGCAGCACGGCCACCCCGTGGCCTATCATAGTGTGACACTATCAGATGTTGTTCATAAGTACCCTACTTACGACAAAGAAATGTACCCCATTATGCAAGCCTACAGCTAGTGGAGACATTACATTTTTGGGAGGGAGACAGTCATCCACACTAATCATAAGCCACTGCAGTTCATGCAGACACAAGAAAAATTGTAGAATGACCACCATCAAAAGTGGTCCACACACTTGCAACAATTCCACCTCAACATCAAGTATAAAACAGGAAGAACCAACCACGTCGTTGATTGCCTTAGCAAACCACTAGTCGCGGCACTCACCACAGTGCTAGACTTCTACAGCCATGAGACCTCTGGATGGCCCCAACTCTATGAGACAGACCCGAAATTCGCCACCACCTACCAAATGTTGTGTGCAAAAGAAGTTGTCGATAATTTCCGTCTTCCGGATGGGTTGTTGTGTCATCTAGGCCATAATGTTTTCCCTCAAGTGAGCAAGTGAAGCTGATCTGGGAAGCCAAATACAGCCGAGTGGAAGGACACTTTGGCGTCGAAAAGACAGTGGCGATGATACAAAAACATTTCTACTGGCCAAAACTTCGACAGGAGGTCAGCAAGTATATCAGGTCTTGCACTGCCTGCGCTATTACCAAACCAACCACTAAGAAACAGGGTCTGTACACCCCTCTTCCTACTCTTGAAAGACCATGGGAATCCATCTCAATGCACTACATGTTGGGCCTCCCATCCACCAAGCGGGGAAATGATTGTGTTTTTGTGGTTGTCGATTGCTTTTCTAAGATGGCGATTCTTGTTGCTTGCAAGAAGAGCATCACAGCAGAAGCCACTGCCAAGCTCTTCTTTGAACGAGTCTGGGTACATTTTGGAATCCCACAAACCATTGTCTCAGATCGGGACAGTCGATTTCTTAGCTTATTCTAGTCGATCCTTTGGTCACTACTGGATACCAAGCTCACCAAATCCATGGCCTTCCACCCCCAGACAGATGGCCAAACCGAGGTCATAAATCAAATGATCATGCATATCTTGCGCATGTATAATTCCAAGCACCCTCGCACATGGGATGAGAGTCTTCCCTGTGTCCATCATAGCTACAACCGAGCCCTGCATAGCTCAACTGACCACAACCCCTTTCAAGTGGGGTTGGGATTCCAATCATTGGTCCCATAGATGTTGCACTTCCCCTTGCGGTCACCTTGACCGACTCCTCTCCTGATCCAACTGAGGCTGAAAAATCCACCCGGTTCATTGAGAGGATCCAGCCCATCCGCCAATAGGTTCAGGATATCCTACAGAAGTCCAATGTCAAGTACAAGATGTGCCATGATCAACATCGAGTTCCACATAAGTTTCAGGTGGGCGACAAAGTTTGGTTGCACTTGCAGAAAGAATGCCTTACAGAACCCCATCGGAAGCTTCGCTCACTCCGTTATGGGTCATACACCATCACCAAGGTTGTGGGGGATAATTCTTTTGCACTCAACATTCCTCCTTTCCTTTGCCTACACCCAGTGTTCAACGTGGACCTCCTTCGGCCTTATTTCCCACCATTATTGGACACCTCAGACATAGCAGAACAGCTGACACCAACAGAGCTCAACCCTGACTGCATACAACAGGCATCCCGTGATCAGATTGTGGACACACAGATCAAGGGCGCTCGACAACAAAGGATCCATCTTTATCGATTCGTCAAAGAAGGGCAGCTCCTACACCAAGGCAAGTGGCTCACCCGGGGCCAAATTCAGCAGAAATTTCCTCATATGATGGGGGAACTCAACGCAATGGAGACAATTGCTTCCTAAGGATTGAGGATTGATCCAGGTGGACATCGGTGGCCACCCACCTTTTCCAGCTGGCTTAAAACAGCTTTCTAGCAATTTTGATAATTTACTATTTTTAGCAATTTTTCGGGTCCTGAACTTCCAGAGTTGTTTTGAGGCCCTAAACGATGTTTTTTGGGGTATGTTGTTGTCACAAAATTTTGTGCAACTATTGTATTCCTCAGATAGATATTTTGATCTAAAAATGAAGGAGACTTGAAATCTTGAAAATATTTGCAAGTAAATTTTATGTGTTAAAAGAAAATGGATCAACTTTGCAACACATTAATCAACGGATTACTCATTCAAGATACAAATAAACAGCATCATAATCAATGAACATAAACACATAAACACTGCAATTGATAAAGGAGTTCACCCCTCTCTTGGGCTACATCTCCTGGTCCAGCTTCCAATGGATCATTATTATTAATTTCTCAAAGTGATCAAAAACGTGCTTTACAATGCTCAAATTGACCAACAGACTTCTCCAATGGCTTCAGAGCATCCAAAAACCCCTAGCTGGGCCTTTTCGGCACCTCGTTTGGCCAAAAAATGAAGAAGTTAGGCTTCTTGGAAGTCCCCCCTTTAAGCTTGTTGTCTCTGCATCTACAAAACGCACCCTTGCTTCATGAACCTAGAACACACGCTTATTTAAGC
>JZKD02S1845835.1:414576-460731 GCA_000966675.3 Picea glauca | reverse complement strand
GACATTCTTTAAACCCCCTCTTCAACCCTGCATTTCCTGTGCTGGTTCCTCTAAGTCTACCTTCCCGGGTTGACAATTAAATGTTGATTCATATGTTATATATTCAGCTCGACATATCCCTTTGGAGAATTCAGAAGAGGTCTTGAACCGGTAGAAGAAGAAGAAGAAGAAGATGGAGGAGAGGGTGGTGGAGAAGCACCATTCCCTCCATTTCAATTTGGAGTTTTGTCACCACTGCTTCCCTTATGCTTTGAAGGGTTGGAGCCTTCACCTTGCAATAATGCATTCCTTTCCATCAAGATCTTCATCATCTCTCTCAACTCCATGACATCCTTTCTGAGATCTTCATCTTCTACAGGAACACGTTCATGACTTTCTTCATGAGCCATACTTGGTGAATGCCTCCTTGAAACTTGTGGTGATTGTATATGCTTCCTCATTGAAGGATGAGAACTTGGMTCCACAAGTTGACCTTCTCCTCTTGTGAGTTTCAACCTTGTGAGCATCAGAAAACAAAACACTTGCAAACAATCAAGTCTTCAAAAACTAGTGCTCTGATACCAACTTGATCTAAAAATGAAGGAGACTTGAAATCTTGAAAATATTTGCAAGTAAAGTTTATGTGTTAAAAGCAAATGGATCAACTTTGCAACACAGTAATCAAAGGATTACTCATTCAAGATAAAAATAAAAAGCAACATAATCAATGAACATAAACACATAAACACAGCAATTGATAAAGGAGTTCACCCCTCTCTTGGGCTACATCTCCTGGTCCAGCTTCCAATGGATCATTATTATTAATTTCTCAAAGTGCTAAAAAAATGTGCTTTACAATTCTCAAATTGACCAACAGACTGCTCCAATGGCTTCAGAGCGTCCAAAAACCGCTAGCTGGGCTTTTTCGGCACCTCGTTTGGCCAAAAAACGAAGAAGTTAGGCTTCTTGGAAGTCCCCCCTTCAAGCTTGTTGTCTCTGCATCTACAAAACGCACCCTTGTTTCATGAACCTAGCACACACACTTATTTAAGCGCAAAAGCCTAGCACTGGGCGCAACCATGCCAACGGTGTGAGCTGTAGGACGGTTATGGGTGCGCCAGCCCATAACCGCCTAGCTCTCGGGCATATGGGTTCATGATAAGACCACGCGCATTTACAAAAATGGGGCTTCGTCCATAGGCGAATAATATAGTAACAAGTGGTGGGTAGGTTTACAACCGTTTGAACCATATTTCAAACCACGCGCGTGAACTATGTAATATAGTTGTGGTTATATGAAATGGTGTGTGACCAAGGGCTGGGGCTAAGCCCCGGCCCGGTCGCGGCCCAAACCACTCCCACATTCAAATTGAAATACAATGTGGACCATACATATAATAAGCAATCCACGGTGGCACGCTGGTTGGCAGCTCCTTGCCAAGTCGTGTCCCCTGCCCAGAGGTCGCGGGGTCGACTCCGACCAATGACAAACTTTTAAACCAAACAACAAGTGACACGTGGCGGCCACGGATTGGGCCATGTGTCATCATACCATTAGCCACCAAAATGACACGTGTCAAATGCTCATATGCCAATTGTCTGCCAATAAATGAAGGACACATCATCACCTGCCACCTGCACATACGATCTCTGCCATGTCAGTGTACGGTCATGCCACGTCAGCATGTATAGACTGCACAGTCAGCGTCCTTTTTTTTTGCCTGTTTGACGATTCGAACAGATCGTGATATATCTCGCTCCCGACGTCTATTTGAGACGAAATGAGTTGTTTTGGGTTCGCAACGACGATGCCTACGCTCTCATTCGATTTGAAGAGATTCCGAGCACTTTGATTTTTTGAGCAAAATTTGATCCCCTGATCCCGGGGCCAAATTCAGCAGAAATTTCCTCATCTGATGGGGGAACTCAATGCAATGGATACCATTGCTTCCTAAGGATTGAGGATTTATCCAGGTGGACATCGGTGGCCACCCACCTTTTCCAGTTGGCTCAAAACAGCTTTCTAGCAATTTTGATAATTTACTATTTTTAGCAGTTTTTTGGGTCTTGAACTTCCGGAGCTGTTTTGAGGCCCTAAACGATGTTTTTTGGGGTATGGTTTTGTCACAAAATTTTGTGCAACTATTGTATTCCTCGGATAGATCTTTCCAATGGGATATCATACGCCTAAAACGGAGATCGTATGCGAAAGTTACGACCCCGGGAAGTTGATGTACTGACTTACCCAAACGGGGCCCACATGACTTTTGGCGCTTCATCTCCTAGGGTTAGGTTTTTGGATGTTTAGGGTTTTTGAAACTCTTGTTTATTGTAAAAATGCCTTGAGAGAATCATTGTAATCATCTTCTTGCGAATGATCGCAGTCGTCACATCTCTTCTCAGAGATAAGCCGCCACCATTCCAGCAAGCTTGTTTTCCGTTGCATTTTACTGTTTCAGCTTATTTCCTTATTGAATAGAAAACCAGTTTTATTGTATCTTTGTTATTTTGTGTTAAGCATCTGCTAATAATCTATAGTCATTTCGTTCTACTCATAAAATACAGATCAATATCCGGGTTGGGAAATCCATTTGTCTCTCGTTTTACCATCCACAAGTCCATATGTTGGGTCCTCCTTGAGTCAATGCTTCCAAGTCAATTTTTGTGTCATTCATATGTTCAAGAGAAGCCTAACCTAAACGAGTCTTCTATCAATTCGACCATCTGCCGTTCTAAATTTTCTACCATGTCGGCCTTCCCTGAATCAGTTTTGGATCACTTCATACTCTGATCTACTTCAAATATGTTACATATTTTGTGTCATTGATGGGGGATACATTAAGGCCCTCTTATGATGATTCTTCTCCTGTCGACTTCAACCCATTATCTAGGAACGGGACTTAGAAATCACATTAGTACCTTGGAGCCTACATGTCTCAATGGCAAGTCTCCTCACTTTCAATAGCGGGTTCACGTCATTGTCCATTGATTGGAAGTTTCCATCGAGTGTTCGACTTCAACTCATTTATTCACATTCGTTGGATTGTACTAGAGTACCTTGGGATTCATTTACATCAATGGTGATTTCCCTCGCACTTGTTAATGGTTTTCATTAATGACCAGTAATCAAGTGGTTTCTACCGTGTTCGACTTCGACACATGTAATCACATGCCTAGATTCATACTTAGAGACAATGGAAATGAAGACCCTGGATCTCATCATATCGATCCAGGTTGCGATGGAGTATTCATCATTTTGTACTGACACATAGATCCACTGTGTATGTCTCGTGGCTATGTCTGAATTTGAATTCTTAAAGAGCTTATATACACAATGTATTTCTCGTGGCTATGTTGAATCATGATGAAATGAATCCACGGTGTATGTTTAGTGGTCATGAATCACTTGACACTTATGATTATAGTCACTTGTAGTTTGAGTATGGGAATGCCTACCTCAGAAGATGGTATATTATTATGCAGATGCTTGTTTGTTGCAGGTTCCCAATTGATGTGCTTCTTGTTTTCAACACACACATTCTACAAAGTATTTCAGTTGTCATAGGTTCCAGCTTCATACTTTGGATGTTACACATTATTTTGTTCACCCCAGTGGTCAACTGACAACATGTGCATAACTCACTTCCATGTTCCCTGAAAACATTAAAAGAGACCTTCTCCGTGAGAAAAGTAGTTTGCTTTTCCTCCCTCAAAAACCATGTCAAGGAAGATCGTCGCACCCTGCTCTATGCTTGGGGTTCGATGATGTTTGATCGTTTCACTCTGCACAAAATATGGACTGCGACGTTGTCGCAGGCTACCTGTGAATAGGGTGTGATGATTCTTAAGCAATGGAAAAGTCAAAATTAACAAATGTTCTAGAAGGGAATATTCTAGAAGATTAGGTGGCCTCCGATCGGTTTGAATCTTACTTGCTTCTCTGATTTAGTGGTATCATCCTAATATCCTCATCCATCCCTCCTTCATCCTATATAAAGATGGATCTCTCATGGAAAAGGATAAGATTTGCATATGCATGAAGGTTTCTGCTATAGATTATACTTGAGATAGATTTGTTTTAACTCTCTAAGTCAGATTGTGGATCTTCTTCATCAAAGGCATTGGAGAAAAGGTGTGTGTGTTGGATCAAAGAGCCATTGAAAGGGAGCATGCAACATCAAGGCATGGGTTGTATTATTCACTTTCCATTTTAATATAATGGAGCAATACATTTCTTCCCTATAAAGGTGTCTTAACTTTTATTATATAACTCCTTGGTCTTATACATAGAATTCATTGGAATATATATATCTTTGTTCTCTCTCTCTTTGTTGGTTTGTGCTTCCTAAACAGTTTCACCATCCCACAAATCCAAGGATGGAGCGACAAGGACAACACTAGATAGGATCAAGCATCATTTAAAAGGTATGTCATTTGTCCCTCTCTGAACTAGTTTATATGACAATGAATTCTAAGGTGAAGTTTGTATTATGTCTTGTTTTGTTCTAGATTCCTGTGGAAGTTAGGGAGATTAGTTTGTGTCTGCACTTACCAATTTGTCCGATAACAATCCCCTGAAAGGAATTCACCCTTTTGGCCTCGGATATAACTCAACTAAGGCCATTAACTACAAGAAGAAAAAGATATGGGGATAAAGGACAACCTTGTCTATGTCCCCATGTTGATTTAAATAAACTAGACGTGACACCATTAATCAGAATGGAAAAATATTTTGTTGTGATGCATGTCATGATCCACTTTACGACCTATAGATCAAACTATATTCATAATAATAAGAGACAGAGACAAATACAAAATACTCGATCGTAGGATTTGGCTAGGTCAATTTTGACAACCACTACTAGTTTTTTTTTTCTTTATTGTGTGAATTCCATCCTAAGAAGACCCAATTGATTCATGAATAAGTATACCCTTTAGGAATCTAAATTTTTCTTGTGAAATATAGATGGAAAGGAGAGGATTTAACTGTAAAGTGAAAAAAAAAATCCACAATTTTATATAGACAATTGCATAGTACATAGGGTCTGGAATCATTGAATGATGAGGGATTATCTGACTTAGGAATCATTCCTAAAAATTCAAGTTTATGGTGTGCTTAATTTTTCCCGAGCATTTGATCTATTTCACTACTCTTAATAAATCATCCCCCACACAATCAAAGAGTTGCACATAAAATTCTACAATCCAACCATCAGGCCTGAGACTTTTATCTATTTTAAATGTGTCCAAAACCCCTCTCAATTCCTCCTTTGATACCTCACTAAAGAACTCCATGTTGTCGGCCTAAATTACTAATCTTGGAAACAAATCAATTAGTTTTATCATTTTCCCTACCTTTTCTTTTTTATCTTCTACCAACAATTCCTTGAATTGGTTCACCCTAAGTCCAACTAGCTCAGCAAAAACCCTTTTTTATTCCCGTCCGCGTCCTTTAACTCCCATATTGAATTGAAAATTTTCTAATGCTTTGCAAAGTTCTGAAAATATTTTGTATTATGATCTCCTGCATCAATACATAAGGATTTGATTTTGAGCCTCTAGGTTTCCTCCCATTCCAACAGACAATAGAATCTCTTTGCTTCCAATACTTTGCATCATTCCAAGGATGAATTGGTTTCATGCCACCATTCTTTCATTTGAGCATATATCTCACCAAGTTTAGATTATGATGCTTTTAAATATTTTTCCACTGCCAGCTTCCACTCCTTAGACCATGTAGACACTTTATTTTTTATGTCTTGTTTATTTGTGAAAAAATATTCACTAGATGAAAATTTCCCATTCACCTAGAACGGTACCCATTTTTTGTGAATAAGGAATTTAAACTCATCTAGTTTATCCCATCCATAATTATATTTGAATGGTACATATCCTGACTACCCATCAATTTCGCCTATCTCAAGGGAAATCAACCAATGGTCTGACATACGAACCAACCCCGCCCATGATCGATAAACACCAATATCTTGCACCAGGGATTCATGAACCAGGAATGTATCTAACCTTTTAGATATTCCTTCATCCCCCCTTATTATTAAACCAAGTTGGCTTTAGTTGGACCGGTTCCACATCCACCAAGTTGGCTCTCTCCAATTTGTCCACAAAGAAATTTTCCATTTTATCCTCTTGACCCATTGGACCCCATATTTCATCCTTGTTGATCGTAAATTTTAAATCGCCTCCAATAATTAAACTATCATCATTTATGAAACTATATCCAAAAATTATATTCCACAACACCTCCTTTCCATCATAGGGTCCATATACACTAATAACCTTTAATGATGGATCTGACTCTTTGCATATGAACTATATATAAAGGCCAGAAGCAAAGTAGAAACCATTAGAAAGGGTAATGTTTGAGGAGAAACTAGTTATAAGTCCTCTAGAATTCCCTGTAGAGTCAATCTTAACAAAACCCCATCCAGGGAAAAGTCTTACAAGACCAAAGATTATTGTGTCGCAGACACCCATTGTTTCTTGAATAAGAAGTATATTTGGTTTTACCATTTACAACATTTTTTGGAGGGATAATTTTTTGGATTTCCCTCCTATGCCTCGAATGTTGACATACGAGAGGATCATGGGATACCCTATTTTGGGGGCATCCCTTCTCTAAGGACTCATGTAATTAATGTTTACCTTCCCCAGAAGACCTCCCATGATGCACACTCCTATGCATACTTTATAGAATAAAGTCTCCCAACCTTTGTATGAACCACATATTTGGTCATGTCAAACCCAAAACCCCATGTAACAACATATATAGGACCACGTGTTATAAGGAGATAGGGGTCTCGACCAAATGAGAATGAAAAATACCTAGATGGGGAGACAAATAGAAGGGGAGAGGTCACCCTAACAAGTAATCTAGAGGAATAGGTTATGTCATTCGGACACTCATTATCATCCATGGCCCTCAAATTTATAGGTAAAGATCCATATTAAGTAGGGATTTGTGTTTCTAACTCACCCATTCACTCAAACCCTAAATTACTAAAATGAACAGAATTTTTGAATGGAGTAGGGAGATTTTAAGAATTTGACTTGTCGACTACACGAAAAACCAAACCAAATTCATTCCAAAGACTTTTCAGTTCACACTACTATGGTGATGAAAGCTCCAAGTTGTTTGTCAACATATTTTAAAAAATTTCCTCCTCAACATCCATTGTTTTTATCTTTTTTACATCGACCAGGATATTTACCTGTTCAACAATTATGGGTGAATATTTTCCCTCCTTTGCATCTCAATATGAAATTCTAACACTGTTGATGTACTTAGGTCTTCCAAATGACCTCACCTCCTGGCCCAAAACATCTTTGTCATGTACTTCATTCAAATCTTCATGATCACCTCGGAGACTCGATTTCTATAATACCAAGGTACAGTTTCCATGCACATGCCCCACTTTGTGGCAACAAGAACATCAAAACGACATATTTATACAATCAAGTTGTTGTGTATAAGACTTTCTTCCCACTATTATATCCATGGATTCAAACAGGCCCTTCATAGGGTCTATCACCACTAGAATATGCACCAATAATCGATAATTTGACGTTTTGTAGATCGAATCTGCTGAGATAAAATTTCTAACAACCTCTCTTATTGTTTTCAACCCCAAATCCAAAAAAAAATCAAGAGGAAGGTTGGGTAGTTTTATATATGTTTTCATATTGGATAGGACCTCCTCCCTAGTGTCAAATAGTGGGTGCCACATTTTGGAAGAAAACAAATGATAGTCCCAATACCATCTTCCAGCTAAATCGGGTATGCATCGACCCTTGACTGAAAGATTATCCCTATCTAACCACAGAAGAGTAGATGTGTTAATCCCTATACAAAGACCCATTTTATGTATAAAACCCCTTATTAATCCATATATATTGAATTTTTACATTTCTATTAGGTCAACTAGAACCCTTTCATCATAATTGCAACCCTTTGTCTCCTATATATATATCAAGGAGATCTAGTATTAGGTGTTGATTTTTCAATAAGCTAGGTTAAGAATGTAGTTCATTCCATGTTGGCATTTGTCTTGAACATAAACAATAATGTTGTAACAACCAACATCACAAGTAGAAACACCATGCACAAGAACACAAGAAGTATCCTGGGAAACCCTTCTTAACAAGGGAAGAAAACCCAGCCAAATCATTTTGTGTATTCTTCAAGAGAAATACCTTCACCACCAATAAGACCTAGCACACAAGAGGGTTCTCAAACCCTAGAAGACTAGTGCCCAAGAGAGGTGTGCACTTTTCCCAAGAAGATGTACTTTCTGAAATTTCCAAACTCATGTGAAAGATATGATTACTCAATGGGGAATTTACCTTTACTTATACTAAACTGAACCTGTCAACAGAAGTGTTTATTGGCACAACAGGGCCGACCTCACTAGATTATAAAATAATTAATATTAACCAAATTAATTATATTTTACATTAATTACCAATCACATTAAGGTGGGGTTGACCTGTACCCTTTACATTACAATTAGAGTTATAGGCAGGTCTGACTCTTGAACAATATAGCAAGGGATCTTATACACCCACTAGTTCTTATCCACTAGGGGAACATCCATAGTGATGTCCACATCTTTGGCTCATTGCATTACATAGAAGAACCACTTCTTCACTAGTTCTCAACCACTAGGATCATGTTCACCTGTGCTCGTCCACATGCACATCCACTCAACAAATCTTCTTTCCCACTGCATTACACAGGAGAGTCATATGGAGTTTCTCATCAACTCTTCTGCTCATAGGAGGCTAGTACATCATCTTCATTTCTGTTCTTGTGACGATTCACCCAACACTTTGGGATTTCACACATTCACCTTGTGCTCAACCACAGGCACGTCCAACTCTGCAGATCTCCTTTCTCACTACGTTACACGGGAGAATCATCTGGATTTCTTCTCAACTCCCTGTAAGGAGGAGGCCATATCTACGTTCCTACTTTGTCTCAGATAGGAACCACACACCCCTCTCAGGGGATTTCTCTCAGGTTTGTAAGCTGGAGAATATATCACATAGCTGCAATGATCAACATCTCTCAAGTTTCTAAGCTGGAGAATGTCTCACATAGCTGCAATCATCAACATTAGGAGCATCTTATCTAATCTCATATTGTGTTCTAAAGTAAATATATTGTAAAGGAGGGTTCCCCCTCGAAGTGAATATAATTTATTGATTTATTATCATTTTTAGGCATTGGATCATAACATTTGGTATCAGATCTCATTGATCCTAGAGTTTTTCTTCTCCGAGCAAGTCATCTTATAATTTTCGCTATAACTTTTTTTCTATGATGATTTAGACCGTGAAAATTGGAGGTTATTTAGAGGAGATACCAAGGTCATTATGGTAAAAATTTAAGCTTATGGGTCATCATAATTTCTGAGATACACCTTGTGGAAGATAGGGTATCTGACTAGTCCTATTAGCTAGTCTCAAACAAGTGTTCCCAGTCAAATCAGCATATCTTCTTTAGAAAGGCCCTCCAAATTCTATGAGACTAGTTGCATTAGAAATAGGAAGGCCTATAGTATTTCAGGTATAATTTTCAGAATCAGATATCAAATATTGTGTGTGTGGCACTCTATAAAAGTTCACTCTTTTGGAAAGGAAAACAATCTGCAAGGTGTGGGGAAGTTACCATAACTTCCACTTGGCACATCCAATTTTGATCAAACCTATGGCATTGAAGAGAGTAAATATCAAAGGAATACATAAAAAAAAATTAGACTCATAAGGGCCTAAATTATAAAGATACATCAGAAGGAAGTTCAGCCAAGAGGACAGACTCCAAATTTAGGTTTTAAAAGGTACGTAACTTACAATTGACATAAAAAAAATTGGAAGATATGTTTCTGGTGATTCAAAATTTGTGATAAATATAGAATAAAGGAGAATTATTATTATTATTCCATATGGTGCCCAAAAAGGTGACAACACCTATTAAACCTCCATAAGTCTCGTCTATGACTCAAGAAGAAAATGAGGAAATACATAACAGGTTGTCCAAAGTGGAGGAACAACTTAATGATTTTCATGACAAGTCTAATAATTGGGTAAACTCACAAAGACAAATTCAAGAAACACAAGAGTCCATGAAGGAAATGAAAAATTCCATGTCTTCCAAAATTTTCCAAGCTCTAGATGAAAGACTCCCTAAAGGAGATATCAAAATACAAGGAACTCAGAAAAATAAAGGTAGTATTCATGTTGAACAAAATGCCAATAATAATCCATTTTCAGCTAGTGAATCTAACACTAATAGTGGAGTTAATTATGGTGTGGATCCTAAATTCAACTTTCCCAAGATTGAATTAAAGAAGTTTTATTGAACAGAGGTCTTTACCTGGGTGAACCAAATAGAGAAATATTGTGAACTACATAATATTATGGATGATAGGAAAAGGATTCACATAGAAACCTTGAACTTTGAGATAAAACCATATCATCGGTATCAATGGATAGTTAAAAGGTATCCCCCTTTATATCACTATACTTGGGGTTTATTTACAAGATACTTAGAAGAACAATATGGGAAAGTTTGGGAACATGACTACTTCAGTCAATTAACAAGAATCAAGCACTTAGGTGATATTGAACATTATAATTCAGAATTCCAAGTATTTTCCACAAGGGTGGATAACATAAGTGACGAACACTTGTTGGAATCTTACATGGGTGGATTAAAATAAGACATTAAACATGAGATTTTCTTAATAAAACGTACAAATATTGTGGAAGCTATGCAAAATGCTCGTCATATTCATGCCAAAAATAAGGCTACACACAAGTCTATCATTTGAAGCAGAGATCATTTTGGGGGTCAAAAGACAACCATACCTTAACCAATAAGGTTGACACCTCAACAAATGGATGAAATAAGAGCAAAAGAACTATGTTTCAATTGTGACAGCAAGTATAGTAAAGGGCATAAATGCGGTGAGAATAAATTATTTTACATACACTGTGAAGAGGAAGAAGATAGTGCACTTTAATGAATATATTTATTTGAATATTATTTCAAATATAATGTTGCAAATTTTATAAATTTATTATTTCAAGTATAAAATATAGATACTAATAATAAAGTTGAGGTTTGATTATAAAAATATCATCACTACTTATTTATTGTTATAATAATATAGTAATAAAAGTGTATTTAAATTATATATATAATCAAAGGAAGTGGACAAAAGACAACCAATATGAACACTGAAATGTGTGTATATGAACATTGTGTGTTCATATACGCACATTTCAATGTTCATGTTGGTTCATTGAAATGTGTGTATTATACACACATTTCAGTGGTCGTGTTGGTTGTATTATGTCCACTTTATTTGATAATGAATGGTTATGTCACATAATGTCATTGATCAATTGTGGTGTCGCATTGTGATGTTCATAAATAGTTTTTTACATTGATTAATGGTGGACTATGTTTTAGTGTGTTTAATTACTATTGACCATGGTTGAATTTGGTTGAACGTGTTTCATTTACTAGGTTGACCATGTTTGTTTATGTTTGAACATGGTTTACCATTGTTGACTTTGGTTAGACATGGCTGCTTATGTGTGACTATGATTGACTTTTGTCGACTATGGTTTGAATTTGGTTGACCATGGTTGAACTATTATTGGCCATGGTTGAATTTGCTTGAAGGGCTTTGTTGGCCATAGTTGAATTTGGTTGATCATGTTTCATTGACTATGGTTGACCATGTTTGGTTACATTTGACCATGGTTGTCCATTGTTGACTTTAGTTAGACATGGTTGCTTGTGTGTGACTATGATTGGCTTCAGTCAATTATGGTTGAATTTGGTGGGACATGCTTGATTATGTTGAACTATTATTAGCCATGGTTTAATTTGCTTGACCATGTTTGTCTATGGTCGATTATGGCTGACCATGGGTGACCATGTTTGTCTATGGTCGATTATGGTTGACCATGGGTGACCATGTAGACTATGCTAAAATATGTTGACTATGGTTGATAGTGGATGACAATGGTTAACCATGTTATACTATGATTATCTTTGGTTTATCGTGACTGTCTATGGTTGTATTTGGTTTTATTATGGTTAAACATGGTTGTCTTTGGTTGAACATGGTTGACCATAATTGACCATGGTTAAATTCAGTTGACTTTGGTTTACTATGGTTGATTATGGTCAACTTTTTGTTGACTTTGGTTTACTATGATCGAATTTTGGTTGACTTTGGTTCAATATGGTTGATTTTCAGTTGACTTTGTTTTATGTTTGATTTACTATGATTTATTTATGATTGAATTTAGTTTAGTATGGTCAAGTTATGTTTGAATTTGGCTCACTATGGTTGACCACATTTGACCATGTTTAACTATGATTTACTTAGTTTGACTATAATTCAGTTTCGTTGACCATGGTTAGACATGGTGAACATGGTTAACTATGGTTGACCATGTTGATTAAGTTAAACCATGGTTTATTGTGGTAATGTTTCATTGTGAAATACATCATGGTTGACTTATGTGGGATAATTATGTTCCTCAATGATTGTGTCACAATGCAACATCCATCAAGGGTTATGTCACGTTGTGACATTCATCAAGGGTTATGTTGGATTGTGATGTTACGAAACGTTCTTATTCATTATGTAATGTCAAATTACTATGTTCCTCATTGGTACATCATATTGCAACATTTGTAAAGGATTATGTCACCTTGCGAAATTCATTAAGGGTTATGTTTCAAATGTTGATCAACGTTCATGATGCATTTTAATATTCATCTTGGTCGGCTATTATGGAATTTCTATGTTCCTTATTGGTATTGGTGCACACACATTCATTAAGGGTTATGTCACATTTGTAATGTTATTTAATGGTTATGTCACATTGCAATGTTCATCATGGTGGACTTATGTTGAATTGTATTGTTTTTTAAGGGTTATGTCGCATTGCGATATTTATGGAAAGATGTGTTTGATTGAAATGTTCCTCAATGTTTATGTAGCATTGTGACATTTATCTTGGTTTACTTATGTCAAATTGTTATATCACAATCTAATGTTCCTCAAGGGTTAGGTAACATTGTCACATTCCTCAATGGTTTTTATATAATGCTAGCATTGCGACATTTATCTTGGTTGACTTATGTTGAATTTATATGTTCCTCAATTGTTATGTTGCAATCTAATGTTCCTCGAGAGTTAGGTTAAATTGTCATGTTCCTTTATGGTTTTTTCATATTGCAATGTTTATCATAGTTGACCATGGTTGTCTTTAGTTAGCCTTGGTTCACTATGGTTGACTTTGGTTGACTATGGTTGACCATTTTCATTATGTTTAAGAACGGTTTACTGTAGTAATTTTTCATTCTATAACACCACAGTTTTCACCCCTGATGTAGCAATATATAATTGTAAATATTATGAATGCCCATGATCCAAGTGATGTAATATGTAAACATTATATATTGAAAATAATAAAATGAAGTACGTCACTTTCTTAATCGGGTAAGGACTGAGAGTAATGGGGGGATATTATTTCATAAGAGAGGGGGCTTAATGGGGTTTTTGAGGGGTTTCCATATGTCTTAAGCCTCAATCCATCTTCATTAATCAGTTTATCATTTATTTGTTTATCCCTTTGACTTATTTAACACTCAATCATTGAACTCATGTAACAGGTTGGGTGAGGAAGTCATCCCACTCAGTTATGACAGCATGGGTTGAGTGTAATCATCCTTAGGGGGAAGAGTAAGAGTCAAGAAGTCATGGAGAAGAGGAAATTTTGAGTAGGAAAGAGAGAAGTTTTCACAGTTAGCAAGAATAGAGGAAAACCAAAGTTGGGTGTTGGGAAAGAGTGGCTAGCCATAGTGCCTATGGATGATAGTTTGTTGGGGATGGTAATTGTGTTTAGAATGAATCTAGTGTGAATGTGAGTGATTCTTGTTGAGGAAATGACCCAAGAGAAATTGTAAATTCTACGTGAACACTCATTTTGTAGCTGGATTTCTTGGAGCCCCAAGTAGAGAGATTCTTGGTCGATCTATGCTAGATCCCTTAAGGGGATGGAGATTGTTTGAGGGAATATGGTGAAAAGAATGTAATCGTATCCCCTAGGTTGTGCAGACTAATGGGGAATAGATCTAGGTGGTTGAAATTGTTGTAGGAGTTGTGTCACTATTTTTTATTGAGTTTTGACTTGTTATAGTGGACTATAGACACCCGTAGGATCTTGTCCTTCCTTGTGGACTCATATCCCCAACTCGAGGGTGTCTTGTTGCAGAGAATTGGTGCAATAGATCCTAAGGTTGGTAGGAACACCCTTTGTTTACAATCGGTTGTGTAAAACATTTTGAAAGATAAGTGTTTTGATCATTGTGTTATTTACTATTTAATGTTGCAGATAAACATTGTATTTACTTTGTATGTTGTACGTTGTGTATAAACATTGCATTTACTCTGTGATATAGTGAAACTCACCCAGGAGTTCAGTCTTCAGGCCTGGCAACCTGGCTCTTCAATTTCCAGCTCCAAAATGCTCCAAAAACAGTCCAGCATGCTCCAGAAATTCACCCAACCATGTTGTTCTGGCTCCCAAGCTCTTCTCCCCCATTTTATCTTGTTGTTCCTCTCAAAAACAAAAGTCTAAAACTTCATTTTACTACCCATATTAATTTCCTTTCCTTTCCAAACATAGTTGATTGCTCGCTCTACCCATTTTGATGGTTGATCTATCACATACATTCTAAATGTGTCCTCAACTATTCAGTTATTCCTCTCTATTTTCCCATATGAATCTGGGTGATATGTCATACTAAGATTAATATTTGTCCCAAATCCTTTCAACAAACCTTGCAAAAAATTGGATCTAAACTTAGAATCTCTATCTGAAACTATTGCCTTAGGAACTCCATGTCATCTGGCGACTTCCTTCATGTAAATATCTACAATGTTTGTAGCCTTGTGTGTTGTATTCACATGAATAAAATGTGTTTCTTTAATCAATTTTTCCACCACCACCATGATGGAATCATGTTGCTTCATTGTTCTGGGTAGCTTTGTAATAAAATCTACCATAATTGCTTCCCACTTCCATTCTAAAATGGGAAATGGTTGTAGCAATCATGTTCGATGCATGTGCTTTGTTTTCACCTATTAGCACTCTAAACACTGGGCTATGTAGTTAACTAATTCTTTATTCATTCTCTGCCAAAAATATTTGCTTCATACAGCTATAATGGATTTCTGATATCCTGGGTGCCCAGCATATGGCACATTGTACATTTCTTTCGACACTATATTTTTCAACTCCATGGAATTTGGCACGTACACCTTGCCTCTATACAAGAGGATTCCATTTTCTTTTAATTCATAAATTTTAAATTTCTACTGTGAGTTTTCTTGTTGTAAGTTTTCTTTTATTTGCAAATAATGTTGATCTGAATTTGTTGTTTCTATAATTTTATCTTTTAAATCTATCTTGCACATGTCGATGGTTGAAGTATGCACTTCATGATCTCTTATGTTGAGTGCATTAGTCACTTGATTTTATTTACCTTTAATATGTTTACTTTCAAAGTCACACTCACTAAGAAATTCCAACCACCTAGTTGTTCGACCCCAACAACCCCCTTCTTTATTTTTAATCAAAATATAGGGTCCCTCGAAATTTTACTTGTATTCATTTTTTTCCCTTTGACTTGATTGAATTGGTATTGGTTTGCTTTGTTTTGAGGTTGTTTTGAGTTTATATTATTTTATTTTGTGTTGTTTGAATTTCATGAAATTCAAATGTCATTTCGTTTTTCTTTCTACAAAGTTTTAAAGTTGATGGAGGAGCTTCATAATTTGGGAGTTTGTTCTTACCTCTTCCTTATTGAATTTATCTGCTATGAGAATGGCTTGGTTGAAGACATGGATTAATAACAATGATTTACAGGAAGAAATATTATTGTGACACATCTTTTCTATGACATGTTTTCACATTTGATCCAATTTGAATGAAGGAGAGACGAGCATAGAAATATTAATTATTTAAACGAAAACATCAATTTTATCAACTGCTTACTTTCGTTTAAATCATGATTATGTTTTTGTCTTTTGCTCATTAGCAATCATTTCACAAAACCATTTGGTAGGTTTAATTAATTAAATTATTTTGTTAGTTTGCATCTCATTTCAAAATAATAATAAAATAATAATAAAAAGAATTATCTATCATTTGTTTGATTTTGTGAAAACCCAAAATTAATATATTTCTCGTCTCCATCAACTTGAAGCTTCTAGAATTTTAATACCATATTTGAAAGGAAAATATAAACAATGTTTGTTTAGAACTTATAGTTAGTTTAAATTCATTTTTTATTTTATTGTTCTAGATTTTGTTTTATTCACAATTTTTAGGTTATTAATTTTGGTTTCTTTTTGTTTCACAGGTTTCTATTATCAGTTATTTGGTATGGATCTGATCATGGCTTGATTTTATTATCTAAATATGTTCAAGATGATTGATCCAAAAATAATATTGGATTGCTACAAATAAATTAATGAGCAACAACAAATAAAATTTGGAAATGCGTCAAGAACAGACAGACGATTTTGCGGGATTGATTGCAGCCAAACCGTGAGAAATTTGAAGAAATGGTTAAAACCCCATCTCCAAAATGGACCCATTTAGCTTACAGGCGGGAATTTTCCCAAAAAAATGCACAATTGGAGAGATTGTTTTCTCTTTACGAGGCAAATTTCAGGTGGAGGAAATTATTAGTGACGCCCAAACTTTTCATTCATAGTATAAATATATGAGAAAGTTCAGAGCCAAAGGGGATCCAAAAAATGGAGAGGAGAGTTTTTATCCTTTCTCTTTTGTATATTATTTCTTTTTTAAACTTTTTTTTTTTCAAATGGAGTAACAAATGGTTGGAATCTTTGGGAGAATGGACAAGTATTTTCAAAGAAGAATATGGAATTCCAGGTTGCTTAATGGCTTTTTGTCCTGTGAGTAAAATGGTTTTATTTTCATTATAATATCTTAATATTCTTTGAATAATTTATTATGCATTGATTTAAATTAGCTTTAGTCTATTTTATCAATACATGGTTAATTGATATCATTTATATATTAATTTTTTCAATCTTTAAGAGTCTATTATCCCAAAAGTTCTTCCTGGACCATATGATGAACATATTTTGTTTGAAACTATATGAAAGAGTAGTTTACTCTTTGGATTTCATCCTGTGTAGACTTTGCAGTGTTTTTTTCATTGTCTTCTCAAGTAATTTCTTGATGTGAAATGTTATCTGTGTCGAATTAGCTTTAGTCAGTTCTACACATAATATTTTATATCATGCTTTTCTTTATGTTGTTCATTATCTTCTCGCTTAGTTTATATATGTGACTGATCATGTATTCAAGTATTTTGAATTTGCATATGATGCTAGATAGCTGGTAACACCATTCTTGAGAATTGGAATTTCTTTCATTTTCAGTTATTGGACATTTCAAGGTCACAAGATATATAATTATTTGTCTTTCTGTCGTTATAAACTCGCTCCAGAATATGAAACACTTCCTTGAATTTATTCAGGAAGTATTATACTTGTTTTTGTCATAGGTTTACACTTGACACGGTTTAAGAGGAGCTCATACAAATACAGAGAGATGAATTTAACTGATCAGTGAGAGGTTAGTAGGTACCTTTCTTTCTTTTATTCAGATGTGTTTATATATGAATGAGACGATGATTGCATTAATTAGCTTTGATTGTTTCAGTGTCATTGTTTCCATTGTATTTACTTAGTATTTATTAGTTTAAAATTTTTAAACATTAAAAAAACAAAAAGATTTATGTTCTTCCTTTATCTTATTTTGAAACATTATTATGAACATTCATTTTCACAAGATTTCAAGTAAACCTTGTAAACTGTATATAGATTGTTTATAATCATTTGTATATTCACGTTTCTTTTTAATAAAAATTAGTAAGTAATATATCATTTGTTAGAATCATAGATTTAGATTAGTTTATTTCTTTTACTGTTTTTAGGAATTTAGTTGGCCAATGGAGCCATTAAACCCATCAGGTCATTTTATTCCAAACGGCTTGGGTTATTTAGACAACCTCGGTCTGGATTTGACCTTCTAGTTGATGGTGTGTCACTTACGCATGTCAACAAATGGCGCTAGAAGGAGGGTCGAGTTAAATTTAATGATTAAATGTTTCACCCCCAACATTGTAAGGGTTGTTGCCTTGGCCTTTTCCCAAAAGAATCGGTTAGCTGGTGTTCATTTTGGGTTGACTGGCCTCATTGATTTGCTTGAAAGTTATTCTTGAAAAAGGGTGTCTTAAAACATTTTTGCCTTTGCTTCCTCTTTCCTTTCATCTTGTCATTCCAAATCTTTTGGAATACTGGCCTCCCTTTTCTCTACTCATAGATATTCCTTTCTCTCCTTATGGTCTCATCCAAAGTCTTGGGTTATCATATTGTATTGTGTCATTGTAGAAGGATGGTAACCCACTAAGAAACCTTTGGATTTTGACCTTCTCATCTTTTATGAAGTCAGCGTACTCTACAAATTCAAAGAACCTATTCTCATACTCATCCATTGTCATGCTTCCCAACTTGAGTTCAAAGAACTCTTTCATATTCCCCTCATAGTAATTCTCAAACAAATATTTCTCTTGGAAATATCCTTTGAAATTCCTCCATGAGACCCTCGTCTCATCAAGATGCTTGGCTTTCTTACATTTATCCCACCACATGGTTGCCTTTCCTTGCAAGTGATAGGTTGCAATTCACGTTTCTACCCTGGAGGGGTAATCATGTAGCTAGAAATATTTCTTCATTTCCAACATCCCAGTCTTGGTCTATTCTCCCTTCCTATGCTCACCATTGAAATTTGGTGGCTTGATATTCATGAGTTCACCTTGTAATATTTCTCCCTCAGGCCTCCACACATGTCTTATAACAAAGGATACACTAGGGATGCTCCCTGGCCCTGAGCTAGCATGACATCTCATAGTGGATTTCTCTAGGCAATTATGGAACCTACTCCTAGTCCTTTATTTCTTATCATTCTCATGCCTATCATTTCTAATATGGGATTTGGGTGTTGTCACTTGTCTAGCAATAGATTTGGGCTTTGTGCCAGAGTACTTATTGGCTTGCTTTTGGAACACATTCAAACCCTGAAGTATCTCCACTTGAGCCTTCTTAATATTTTCATTATTATCTCTATAACTCTGCACTTCCTTATGCATGCTTCTCATAGTTACAGGCACATGCATGTCTCTTCTTCCATTTGGCGCAGTCTCATCATTCCCCATGCTAACATGCATACCTATGTATTTTTCCTCATGAATATAGGACCATTTGGCAGTATCCATTGTTGTGGTACTCATATGAAAACCAAAATGATTCTCTAAACCTATAATTATATAGAAAATGTGCATGTAGACAATTTATGTTAGATGAAAATAAACACATACACAATTTTGAAAAATAATTCATAAATTTGTACGCCCTTGAATGCCACCAATCATCTTCTTTTGAGTTGTCTAAAAACAAATTGCTCAAGATAATTTTCTAGGTTAATAGATGGATTCTCCTCCTCAATACCTTCCCATCAACTATTCATTTTCCCAACTCTGAGTTCTAAGTAGAAAGTTATGGTCTTCGGAAGTTTTTTCCCATTTTCCCTTATATATCCTTGCATTCTACAAGTGTTCTCTTTCTCTCCCAGCATAATTTTAGATACCCATAACTCAAATCTAGCTCCATAACTTACTCATGTAGTCCATGAGCTTTAGATAGGCTACTCCTAGACTTCAAAATGACTCTTGAGCTAGGAGTTATGTCATTTAAAAGAAATCTGGTACTAAATTTTACCCTTGATTGTTTTGGTTGCAACTCCCTCATACAAGCTCTGTTTGGTGAACAATTTAGCTTGCTAGAAATCTCTCTATGATCTCTATCATTTCAGTATAAACTATGTGTTCCAGGTGTTACACATAAAAATTACTCACTTCAATAGTGTCCCAAGTGTCATCATTACAAGTGTTGTAAGTGTCGCATCTTGTCCGCAAGTGTCGCATCTTGACCACAAGTGTCGCAAATTTCGCAAACATAATATTTCCATCTTGCCTATATCGTGCCTCTAACGACATCATAAGGACACTTAAGACACCTCAAAGACTAGTTTTGAAGAGGAGAAATCAATTGGCAAGGAGTAAAATCCTTTTGCCACTGAAAAAGCCACTCAAAAGTCAAATTTGGAAAGGAGTGCTCCCCTACATACTGTCAGGGAGCATTGGCGCTCTGTACCCTCTTCTAGGGGATCATTCCAATGCTCTATGTCCCTTTTGAGGGAGCACTGGCCTTTTTTGGGCGAAATTTGGTTTGTTGGAGGAAATCAGGGAAGAATCCCCTCAATATTTGAAGTTGGTTGGATTCGAATATGAGTTCAAGGCATGATCTTAGGGAAGATCCACAACTCAAGGAGAGGAATCCTCAACTTATCCCAAAGATCTCTCAAGTGGTTGGATATCTCAAAGCCTATATAAGGAGGCCTTATCATGGTGAAAGGTACATGAAAATATTGGAGGTATGAAACCTATGATCTCATAGGCAACATACAGTACAAAGATAGAGATTGAATTACACCAAACTTATGATCCCATAAGTGAGATTCCATTGAAGCATAATCAGTGTAGATTACTTGAGCAAAGGGGTTGGACAAAGAGAGTTGGAAGAAGTTGTTGCACCTTCATCAGAGGATTGTAAGTATTCTTCATTTGTTATCATTAATATACATGCATGCTTGGCCTATTTCTTTCAAGTTTATGTTTTTTCCACATGAACTTGTCTTCATTAGATAGATCTGTATTTGAGATAATCTCAATAGAATAGGAAGATTGTTGTATCTTTGTTTGTTCTACAAGACCTATCGAGGAGCTTGGGATTGAAGCTCAACTTGGACTTTGTGAGGATAAACGCCATTTAAAAAGGTACACTTTTCTTTTTCCTCTTCATTCATTATCTTAATTAGACCTAAAAGGATGTCAGTGACCAATGATAGCACCCTTTCTGTCTTGGTTTTAGGGGTCTAGATACCAAGAGGGAATCCACTTGTCCGCAGGGGGATTCTCCTGTAACAGAAATTGGCGACTCCACTGGGGAAGAGCTCTGATTTTTGTTTCCTTTCCTAGATATTGTTTTGGCCCTTTTCCCACTTCTTGACCTTATCCATACTGTCTTTGATTATTGGATATGTTTGATTGGCTCTTGATTTCATCACCTTTAAATTGATTTACTGAGTTTTCTTGATTCTTTGACTTTCTAGGCATTTTTTCTGAATTTTTAGAGGCTAGCACTCCCCTACCCTTGTTATCAGAGCATTGGTGCTCCCTACTGGTCTTACACAAAGCGTTGGAATGCTCTGGTGCCCCTTACACCAGAGCATTTCCCCTTTTCTGTGCAAAATCCTCTAGGGTTTCATTCTCTGAAGTTCAATTTTTTATTTTGGCACTTGCTCAGAGTCTTATCATCTCAGTACATCCTTGATTTGGCCTTCAACACTCTGCTTTCTAAGAATTGATCACCTTTTGTTTGGAATTTTGACATTTTTCTTCCTTACCTAAAAGTCACTTTTTGTCTTTGTTGATTTAGAGTCAACTTATTGTTTTCTTCTCATTTATCTGGTTGAGTGGAAGCTTTTGTGAGGAAATTCAAAGGTCTATGCACCATTCCATTTGATATTTGAGGTAATTTTCCCAAGAAATTAAGTTTTGAGTGGTTTCTCTATTCTCCCTATCTTTTCTTGGATTCTTCTTCGCATTTTATTATCTTCCTTGAATGCTTGCATTTAAAGTAGAGGAATTGCATGTTTTTTGACATTTTGGGACATTGTGCATCTGAAATGATGAATGTTTTCTCCTTCTCGTAGCATAGTTTTCATTGAAATGAAAAGATTGCATCTTCATCTCTTTCCATAACTTTCGAGTCAGTCAAAACACCATATTTTCCATTCCATTTTCCTTTTGAGTAACAACAGCTTTAAAAATCAAGCGCTAAACTAAAATTGATCAGACATTTTTACATTTTCTGGTAGAAAATCTACATTAGATTAGTTGTAGGGCTTTGGAATAGGTGTGAAAGATAACTTTCCAAAGTTGCAAACAAACATAGGATCTTGTGTTAGGGAGCGTTGAAATCCAATTGCTGCATTTTTTCCTGGGAAGCCCTTCTCACACAAGTGTCAATCACGATGTCGCATTAAGACTAGCAGATTTACTCACCCTGATTTGTTGGTCTTGGTGTATTTATTGGGCGTATTATGGGGGTCACTTGAAGGTATACCCACAGTGATGAGTGGAATCCTTTCAATTTGATTTTGGGCTAGATACCCTGCCCTTGCGCGTGGATCAGACTGTCGATTGTTTCCCCAGGCATCATTGTTGTAGTTGGTAACCTTAGTGGCCTATCTCTTCAGGGTTTTTACACAAGGTGACTGTGGAGGGAAAGTCTTCACGATACCTAGAATCAATGTTGGCTAGACTCACTCGGGCTCCTTGGAGTGTATACCCATGATTATGTGTGGGAGCTTGCACCAGGGTGTAATTCCATTAAGCAGGTCATCAACGTAACTTTTCCACCAGCTCTATCTCATCCCCTTCTTACTTTGTTGCCACGACATTGGATTTCATCACCAACTAGTGTGCTCATTGTGAGAAGGTTTTGTTTTCTTGCCTGCTTACTAGATTTTTAGCGTATGTTGTTTGTTCTCCCTAACAGAATCTAGGTTGGATCTTTTTGTTTATGGAGTCAGTTCCCAGAATGACCAATGAAGGAACCCCTTTGTCACGAGAACCCTTTGTTTTTCCTTCTTACGGAAACATTGGTCCTCCTTACATTTCTACTTTGAGCCTTCTAGGTCTCACAATTTGGTTACCGGTATGGTTGTTTTCCACTCCGGTGATCTCGAATGCAGGTGCTTCAGATGTAAGCACACCACCCACACATTAACCTCATGTCGACCTTTCGCATTCTTCATCCATCAAGTCTCCTTCCATTTCTCCTTCTTCGCCTAGTGAAAGCTCTAAATCGAGTAGCCAGGTTGATAAGAAGAAGAAGAAATGGAAAGAGAAGAAGAAGAACTAGAAAGGGACCAAACTTCCAACTACATCAAATGTTGGATCCAAACAACCAACTATTGTTAATAGTATTGGGAGTTTTTATGAGGTTCATAAGATTAAAACAAAGAATCTGAAACCCAAATTCCCTTGCAGTCTTTGTAAGGGTGACCACTTTCTGAGGGATTGTACTGGTATTCCCAAGGTCTTAGAAGTGTGGTCCTCCACATCATTGGCCCCTATTGGTCATGCCGGTGATACCCCATCAACTAGTGACGTTAAGGTTGGTAAGAAGAAGACAATTGTCAAATTTCCTTGTATGTTATGCGAAGGTGATCATTATTCTCGCCTTTGCCCTTGTATGGATGAGGCTTCTTCTCTTTTGGAAAATCTTCAACTTCCAACTAGTTATCGTAATATTTCCCCCGGCCCGTCGTTAGTTGATAGAATGGTCAATCCAGTTCCATATCCAGTCAATCTGGTTGATCTGGTGGTCAATCTAGTTTCATCCTCGATTGAACCACTAACCAAAGTAGTTGATCTAGTTACATCATCGGTCAACCCCACTCTTCATCTACAGAGTAAACCCAAAGTGACTGATCCAGTTCCCTCCTCGATCAGTCCCACCCTTCATCCACAGAGTGTCAAAGTGGTCGATATGATTCCAACATCGATCAATCCCACTCCTCCTCTGAAAAGTGCCAAAGTGGTTTCTCCAGTGACATCATCGGTCAATCCCACTCTTCCTCTGGTGAGTGCCAAAGTGGTTTCTCCTATTACATCATCGGTCAATCCCACTCTTCCTCTGATGAGTGCCAAAGTGGTTGCTCTGGTAACTTCATCGGTCAATCCCACTCCTCCTCTGACGAGTGCCAAAGTGGTTGCTCTAATTACATAATCGATCAATCCCACTCTTCCTCTGACTAGTGCCAAAGTGGTTGCTCTGATTACATCATCGATCAATCCCACTCTTCCTTTGAAGAGTTCCAAGGTGTTCAATTCGATCCCATCATCGATCGATCCTACTCTCCCACTAGAGAGTAAACCCGATTCTACCCATGTTTTTCTCATTGAAACAAGATCTACCATGTCGGGGGGAATTCCTCCTTCTCCTATGAAAACCCTTCCAAGTAATGAGGCCATCCTTTTTTATTGGGGTTTGCTAACTGGACCTCGTCTTCCTTCTCACATGCCTTTCAAGATTACAGTAAAAGTTTGCAGTTGGGACGTTCCTCATGCATTGATATATGAAGGTTTGTCTGTTAGTATTTTGTCCTCTATTGCTTGGCAAGCTTTGGATTATCCTTATCTTGTGTCGGTTGCCCAGACTTTGTTCACTTTTAACAGAAGAACCAGTCTCCCTTTAGGGATACTTCCTTAGTTTCTCATAACTTTGGGAGGGAAAACTATCTTTATTGATGCTATGGTAGTCCAAGACCCCTTGGATTTTTATTTACTCCTTGGGCGAGATTATGTCTATGCCATGAAAGCTATTGTGTCCACTTTTTTCCATGTGATATATTTCCCATACGAAGGAAGAATGGTGACTGTTGATCAACTTTCGTTTGTTGACCCTGACCATCAACCCAATGACCTCCCTAAATGGGCCTTATATGCAGTTGGTATCACCCCTACCACAAGTCAATTATGTGACGTTGTCTCCCATGACTTCAACTCCTGATGACTTAGATCTGGTAGTTGACATGGTGATCTTTTCTGTAGGGATATTGGAGCCTGATCTCCTTACCCCTGACGAGACCCTCGACATGTTTTCCTTCCGAAGCATTCTTCTTCCATCCAGTGAAGATCTCTTGGAATCCATGACCGAGTTTTGTCCCTTGACATGGTATCCTTCCAGAGCATCACCCTCTTGGAAGCCATGATCAAACATATGTTACGAGCACAGTTTTACTCTCTGTGGAAATCTCGTTAAAAAATGAAACAAAAGTTATGAGCATAGTTTTTTCTTCTCTATAGCAAGCTCATTAAAAAATTAAATAGAGATCTGGGGATCGAACCCAGAGCCTTGAGCATAGTTCTTTTCATGTGTCAAGCTCGTTAAAAAATGAAATAGTCACCTCTCATGTCAAGTCGAGTCTGTCGCCAGATCTCATAGATGTCGAGTCGAGTCTTTTGTTAGGTCTCGTATTTGAACCTTCATTTCATCCACCCTTATCCTTTTTCTCCATCTAGTATAGAAATTGGTGACAAACTCAAAGTCAGTGAATGAATTGAAGCTTGGGGGGCATGTCTCCAGCCTTTTGATGATCATTATGGAGTTAAGACACTAGCTTTTCAAGATGGGGGAATACCGAGCTTAGTCTTTGTTCTTTCACGCGCTCGTAAAAACATGAGAATGTAACTGAGCAACCTTGTATCTATTTTTCCAGCTCGCAAGGATATACGAAAAAGGAACCCCCTGGAGTCTTCTTTAAGATCTTTTCAGACTCTCTAAACATGAAAATATTGTTGAGTGATCTTGCTTCCTTTCACACTCGTTAAAAGGTTTGAAAGGGCGTCTTTCAAGTGATAATTTATCTCTTTTTCGGCCTCGCAAGACTAACATTACAAAAAAGGACCAAACTGGAGTTGTCTTTAAGTTCTTTTCAGACTCTCTAAATATGAAAAATCATTGAGTTTACCTTCTTTGGACTCGTTAAAACAATCATAAATTGAAGGGACCATATGGGATTGAACCCTTACTTCTTCCAATTCATTAAACAAAGGAATAGGAACTTACCGAAGGTGAGTTATATCGAGCATGTGTTACCCTCCTCGAGATCGTTAAACCAAAAAGAGGTACTCGTCTATCTGGATGGGGGGGGAAATTGAAGGAAGCAAGCCAGGCAGTTTTTGAGAACTTTACTAGTGACCTTACAGTCTCCCTTGAACATGGCATTTTATCTTTGCACACATTTCAATCTATTGAACCTATGCACTGAACTAGTCCTTTGAGTTTCCTTACTCCTTTGGGTCACCCAACGTAAGTCACAGTATCCATTACATTATCATTTTTTGGTCCATGTCATGTTTCTGTTGATGTGCCTCAGTGTTCAAGGGAAGTATCTACCTCAAGAGTCATCCATCACAAATATCTTGTTTCAATACCTGTGTCAGTCCATGTTCATCTGATCCACCAATTACATCTCTGTGTCAATTTCATGTCGTTGATGGGGGATACATCAAGTCCCTCCTGTGACGAGTCTATTCTTGTTGACCTCAACACATAATATAGGAACTAAACTTAGAAACCAGTTATTACCTTGGGACCTGCATACCTCAATGGCAGGCCTCCTCACATCCGACAATGGGTTTACATCGTTTACCTCTGATCGTATGATTCCACGATTGTTTGACTTCATATCATCCATTCACATTTGTTGGAATGTACTAGGGTACCTTGGGAATCATTGACATCAATGGTGATTTCCCTCGCGCTTGTTAACGATTTACATCATTGACTGGTAATCAAGTGGTTTCTGCCATGTTCGACATCAAGGCATCTATTCACATGGTTAGATTCGTACTACATCGGGATTGGTAAGAATACCCTAAGTTGATTCATTCACTCTGATATATACTTTACCCAGGTTGTGACAGAGTTTCTCTTGAATATTGACACATATACTGTCACATAGATCCACTTTGTATTGGTTTGTGGCTATGTCTTGTCATCTCGTAGATCCATAATGTATTTTTCATGCCTACGATCAGTTCATGTCATGGAAGTATAGATCCACATTGTATGTTGAGTGGCTATACCTTTTTGTCAATATAATTATGGATCTGCAATGTATTCTATGGAGGCCATACCTGAAAAAGTCTTTATCACTCAAGCATAGGTATGTATACCTTGGGTTTGAAACATGTCATAATATTTGTTTGATGGTTGTGTGCAGCTTTTTCCAGCCTCTCTGTATCCATACCCTTGCTCGAAAAAGTCTACAAAGTACTTTAGTCATCATCATCTTCTGACTTCCCACTTTGGGGGGCAATCTGTTACACATCAAAATTACTCACTTCAATAGTGTCGCAAGTGTCGTCATTACAAGTGTTGTAAGTGTTGCATCTTGTCTGCAAGTGTCACATATTGACCACAAGTGTCGCAAGTGTTGCAAACATCATACTGCCATCTTGCCTATGTCATGCCTCTAACAACATCATAAGGAAACTTAAGACACCTCAAAGACTAGTTTTGAAGAGGAGAAATCAATTGACAAGGAGTACAAGCCTTTTGCCACTGAAAAAGCCACTCAAAAGTCAAATTTGGAAAGGAGCGCTCCCCTACATATTGTCAGGGAGCACTGGCACTCTGTACCCTCTTCTAGGGGAGCGTTCCAATGCTCTGTGTCCCTTCTGAGGGAGCGCTGGCATTTTTTGGTGAAATTTGGTTTGTTGGAGGAAATCAAGGAAGAATCCCCTCAATCTCTGAAGTTGGTTCGATTCGAATATGAGTTCAAGGCATGATCTTAGGGAATATCCACAGTTGAAGGAGAGGAATCCTCAACTTATCGCAAAGATCTCTCAAGTGATTGGGTCTCTCAAAGCCTATATAAGAAGGCCTTCCCATGGTGAAAGGTACATGAAAAGATTGGAGGTATGAAACCTATGATTTCATAGGCAACATACAGTACAAATATAGAGATTGAATTACACCAAACTTATGATCCCATAAGTGAGATTCCATTGAAGCATAATCAGTGTATATTACTTGAGCAAAGGCGTTGGACAAGGAGAGCTGGAAGAAGTTGTTGCACCTTCATCAAAGGATTGTAATTATTCTTCATTTGTTCTCATTAATATACATACATGCTTGGCTTGTTTCTTTCAAGTTTATGTTTTTTCCACATGAACTTGTCTTCAGTAGACAGATCTATATTTGAGCTAATATCGGTAGAATAGGAAGCTTGTTGTATCTTTGTTTTTTCTATAGGACCTATCGAGGAGCTTGGGATTGAAGCTCAACTTGGACTTTGCGAGGACAAACACCATTTAAAAAGGTACAATTTTCTTCTTCCTCTTCATTCATTATCTTAATTAGATCTAAAAGGATGTCAGTGACCAATGATAGCACCCTTTCTGTCTTGGTTTTAGGGTTCTAGATACCGAGAGGGAATCCACTTGTTCGCAGGGGGATTCTCCTAAACATCAGGACACATAGTTTCTTACATATTTTATTTTCTAAAAATGTTGTTTAGGCCCTCAAAAATTCCCTACAAGATGATCACCTTAGAAAACTGGAATTTTCATAGAAAAAATTCATTGAATTATTATTGTAACAGGATTTAGATCCAAAATGTTGATCTCAAAATTGGGATTAATCCCAATCTTTGATATTCCTAGCCTTGAAAATATATTTCAAGACCACTACAGGCTTGTCAGAGTTCATTCCCAGAATATTCCCATCAGAGCTTCAATTTATGTCTATGTGAATTCCCCGAAAAATCGCAGTTCAAACATTGTTGGACTCCCTCCGAACTTGTAGTCCAAAACGCTATCAGACTCCCTCCAAAATCATAGTCCAAAACATTATCGAACTCCCTCCAAACTCATAGTTTGAAAAAAATTTGGACTCCCTATTAGAAACCTCCCTTGAGACCTCCAAAAACACTTCTTTGAAAGAACATCTCTTAGATCTAATGGCTGATAATGACCTCGATTGATCTGAGATCTCTCGTTCTTTTGGGATTATCCCCTCAGGCTTCTCTTCTTTGGACTTCAACTTGCGCCCTACTTCAGTACTTTTCTAAAACTTGACTTCCGATGAATGTCTAGGATTGACCCTCGATGCGATGAACAACCCTCATTCATTCAGCTTGCACCATTGGACTCCTCCCTTCGAACTCGAACTCATTCCCAAATCCAAGTCTCTCTAAAGCTTTCTTCCCGAAGGCCTTTCGAAAATGCCTAGCTCCAATCCTCGACGATTGAAACTTGATCGTGATCTTTATGGTCGAAATAATATGGGTCGTCAATACACAAAACCACGCATACACCATGAAACATGCAGGAATTCAGCTTCCAATGTCAAATTCAACTTTGGAACTTGCAGATCAATGCAATAATTTTTTTCTTCAACTGCTCTAAAGCACTAAAACTTGAATTTTGCTTGTAAATTAGGGATTTCACTCCTATTCACCATTTTTCCCCAAATTCGTCACAAGACAAAATCTGAAACCATGAATCTATTCAATTCATGCTAGCTCATGGCCCATACAAACCCAGTTTTGAACCTTGAGCTCTGATACCATTCTGTAACATCCCTGAGCTTAACCAGGAAAAATTACTACGTGGAAATACACATAAAAAAAAATTGTTTTGCTGATCAAAATCTTATAACTTACCAACTATTATTTAAACACATATTCAACTAATTTTTGATACCCATAATTAAATATAACTACAACAATCTAAAAACGCATAAATGCAACTGATAAAACTCTTATAACAACCATATAAAACCATTATTATGCACAAAGTAAATGCACAGGCATGAACTTGTGAATAACTCAACAAAAATAGATAAACACTTATCTTTTATAAAACATGTGTGCAACTAGCTGCTTTGGAACGAAGTTCCACCCAACCATGGACATGTTGTTCCAAATCTCACCAGCAAGTCACCCCTGAGTTGGGGATAAGAAACCACAAAAATGTAACATCCCTATCTTGTGCGCACCTCGTGTGACTTATTCTTTGAGGACACTTGTGTGCAACTGATTCAGTTCATTATATGATTTCTTGTTTCGCTTATGAACTCTGATGATGAGATTGTGGATTATGATGTTATGTTATGTTATTTATGTATAAACAGGTGTCATTGATTGGTTTCTCCTGAGTGTGCAAGACTCTTGACACATTGAGGATATTGATGGCATCAATGGACCTCCTTGGACTCTGGATCGAGTCAAAGAGTGGACTGTATATGGTTTGGTTATTTCTGTTTATGCATATGTAACCTATGATTGGGTATATTATGATGTTGTTTATGGATCATTGACATGTTTCGTTGATGGATGTAGGCTGACAATTGTTTGCCAATCAGACTCACATTAGGAGTAAAGAGGCCATGCACAACAACCAAATATATTGAGGGAGAGGTGTGGAAGCATCCTTGACACAACCTACTAGCACTCTCTCTGTGGCTCGAATTGTAGGTTAACAATTACCTAGTTCGAGAGATCCACGATGTCCTGAGGGCAGACTGAGATAGTTTCTCACGAAGATTCTAAGGGGCATGCAATAAGGCAGGGTCTTTATTCCTTAGAGTCCTTTAGTCTCTGACAAGGTCGCCTAATGGATTATTGACTCCAAGGGTTAGACACCTACCAAAATCATTCAAAAGTGAGTGGCACCCTTGGAGCGCGTAGTGCGTCTTGAAGGGAACATCGCATAAATAAAACATGAATAAAGGTGAGTGGCACCCTTGGAGAACGTAGTGCATCTTGAAGGGCAAGTTGTGATTTTAACACAAGTGAGTCAATGAACCTAGGTTCCTAGAACACAATATTTTGTTTAACATGATTAGCCTTAAAATAAATGTTAAATGAGTAAATTTTATCAATTATAAAATTTCCCTTAAAAATTGCTAAGCCTAGTGAAATTTAAGCCTAGGTCTAAATAGGGTATGAGGACTAAAAATTAATTAATCAATTAATAAAGGGGGGATGAAGAAAAATCAAATTAAGAATTTAGAGGAGAAATAATTTATCTAAGAATTAATTATAGTTTATGTTAAAGACATGCTAATTTGGAACTTAGTCAAAAAGGGGAAATTAAATGCAAAAAAGGAATGTGGAACATAGAAAGGAATCTACTCTAGATAATTTTCCTAAACAAAACTCAACTAAGATTTAAGAAAGGCGTCAGTCATTAAAGGAAATTGAGGGAATAAAGGGACAACAAGTAGCGTTTTTAGGAACTCTTTTAGGATGGGTGAGGGAGATTGGAAATTATCTAAATTAAATAAATGAATATCTGGTGCAACTAAGGGATTGGGTGACAAGTGTACGAGGGAGATTATTTCCTAATTAAATTTTAATAAAAATAATTTAACGTGCAATTGAAAGTGTCACTAAGAAAAACTCTATAAAAGTAATGGAGAGGAGAGGAAGGGGATCACGACTGGTATGTTTAAGGTTATGATGTCAAAAAAAATTTGACTGATTTTTCTTGTGGGAGTTGGGATACCCAGCTCGAATAGAGAGTGGTATCTCGACCTTGCGAGGCGAGATGGGAGCTGGCTTTTCTTTCGTTGTGTGTGTGGTCCCTTTGTGGCTCGGGGGGATAAGGGGGAAGAAGAGTACCCCTAGCGTTGGTTGGTAGGTATCAGTAAGTTCTTGGGATTAACAGGAGAAGAAGTGGATGTCGCGCAAGCCATCAAGTTGAAGAACATCATTTTTATCTATTTCGTTCGGTCATGGTATGTAATCTGGTTGTTAAGTTTAATATCATGGTATGAATTTTAATTCACAATGTTATTCAAAAACAGAGTTTTGTATACTTAATTACACCCAAAACGCTTATGGTTAGTATGCAATGTAATAGATCTGCAATGAAAAATGTTGTTAATGTCTAGAGATTTTTATAGATCCATTTTTTTTAATTGCTTTACCAAATGACATTTCTAAGTTGACTTGGTTGAGTTTCTTAGGGCAATTACTGTGTTTTTTCTACTATTAGTAGTTCATCAATAGTTCCTTATTTCCATCAACTTCCATGCAGTAATATTGTAGATTCATTGATGTCCAGAGTACGCCCTTGTAATGTCAAGAATTCATGAAGTTGGGTCGCCACAGGCTAAGATTGAAAACCCCACTTTAACCTTATAGAATTTCCACGATATAACTTTGAGTTACAGTCTCCTTTGAATATCTGAAGGTTTATTTTTTCAGATCCCTTTCTTTTCTACTCCAATGTAACCTAGATTATGTTTCCATGCACCCTTCCTCATGAACTTAAAATTCTAAACCATATGGGATTATAGTCGAAGGGATAGCTGCATCAAGAATTTGAATTCTATTATCTTAAAAAAAAAAAAAAAATTAAAAAAAAACCATTAGAATAATCCTTTGGCATCAAATGGTTCCTCAACCGGTTCAAAAGAAATCTATAGGGTTTGTTGGGTATCTAGCCTATTCCTTTAATTGGTGTCAGGTTCCTTACCTGCTACTAAATTGTAATCTCCCTGGTAAGACGAATTTCCTTATGCTTTAACCTTGTGTCATCCCTGGCATTTTTCCTCTGAACATTGATTTAGCTAAGTCAAATATGGTAAATTGAGTTTAGTCGGTAGGGGCCATGATTTGTTTCTAATGGTGAATTTACATGCATTCCCCAACAAGTTTAGCATGAATTCCTTAGTGAAGTTGTTGGTATTCCTCGGCAACTTTTGCGTGCATTCTACTTCTAGTTCTATGTGCCTTAATCTTCCCTTGCTCAGTGTTTTCAAATGACATTTTGCTCAGGGAAATTTGCAGTCACTGCTAGTGAAATTGTGATCCTTGTCCCATGAAATTGCTTTGGTTTCTCTATTTTTTTCTCCCTTTAACCTCAGTGAACATGCCATATCTCGCTCTAGCTTGGGCATCTATATTTTGGACCCCCACCTTCCCCATTTTTTCTCTTGCAGTTTCCCTTGATTTGAGGACACGTGTCTGCGATCCTTCTATGGTAAACCAAGGGCTTGGCGCTCCTCGGGGCCTTCTCCATAATCTTACCACTTGAAGCATTGTGTTACATATTAAAAATAGTGATTACAGGATGTGTATAGGCCGGATGAGAGGTCATGGAACTTTGTGACCTAATCTAAGTGTAGTGATTAGACATGCCAATGCAGGGAGTGTAGTGATGGATATATGGGTATCGAAGTGTGTATCAATGAGAATATACTTTTCGTTGTCCAGTGACAGTTTGGGTTGGCCTAGGTTGAACACACAAATTTCTAGAACACGTGTCAGATGACAGACTGCACATAGTTGGTTAACAATAAAATGAGGAAGACCAATGTCTCTATATTGTGGTGTGGAGGGGTTTGGAATAATAGAAGGGCCTAAAGTTGTAGCCATGTGTAGTCTTGTCCACTACCACGGAACTTACCAGTGAAGGACCCATTTAAAGGCGTAGTTTTTCCCTTTTCCATAACATGTTTTACTATCGGTTTTGTTTAAAATCGTGTTAGAAATTAGAAAGTAATTGGAATTACATATTTCCAGTGATTGAGATTTATATTTTAGTTGTTCAAGGTTTTGAGAGGGTTGAATCAATTGTACCTTCAATTACTGAAAATATTGTAAAAATTGATTTGCTAACTCCCACTTTACAGAATTCCTGTGTTAATAACCTTTCAATCAAAATCTTAAAATATTAAAATACTTCGATATTAACTTCATATATACTCTCAAGGCCCACTATGAAATCGTAGTTGTGATTGACAAACCATTATGAAATACTCTACCTTCAAGGCCCATAAAGAAATCGCAAGTGTATATATATGTAACTTGATGTTTATATATTATATTTTAGAATGTGTAAAGCATTGAGTGCAATGTCGCATTAATCTAATGACCTTCAAAAATTCATGGTTCCAAGGATTAAAGGTAACTTGTCGATCCCATTCTAAGATTTCCAAGGATTGGATAGAGTCCAATTGTGTGAACGTTACTTTAAGTGTTATAAATTTTAGTCTTGGTAGAGTTCTAAGAAAAGATTTGTAACTTAGTAATTTCGTTGGTAAGTTGGGTGCACTCAAGATGGATGGTTCCCAATTTGTGGCCATGAGAAAGCACAATCTTACGAAATTCTTATGAATTTCAAGAAGGTGGATGCATCCCTAAATAAGAGCTTTAGCTTTTGTTGAAGCTTTATGTCGTTAGTTACTCTTGCACCTTGAGTTAGTGTGGAAGTTGGTTATTATAGTAATTCGAATAATCGATCTCCTTGTAGTAAAGTAGATGTTTGATCTTGTGTCTTGAATTTAAAATAAAGTTGATTAATTGTGCATGAATAGTGCAATGTATGGATGGTTATGTAATTATTGTACTATTTTGCAATGTTTATTTATTGATTGATGAAGGATAAAGTTTCTCTTACTTGTGCCCTTAGAATGATGTCATCTTATGATTGATTTATTTAATTAAAGTCTCTTGCGCCATTTTAAATTGATGCTTAGGATGGATTGATATTTGTCAACTTGATTGGATTGATTTTTTTAGTGGGATGTAGACACCTCCTTCCTCCTCAGAACAGTCGCCAGCCCTGAGACCTTAAATGGTTAAAATCAATTGGAACCTGGGCTTAAGCGTTTCCTATGTGTCCTAAAGGTCCTGACCTTGCAGGGTAGGTTGGGCGGGTAGATCTTATGTCATTTTTATGATTATATTTATGATTCTTAAGATAGCGTTATATTATGTCATGTTATCATGGTGTTATCTGATGATTATCCTAAGGAGAGGAGTTGATCGCTTTATGTTTCATATTTTTTATGCATCATTATTTATGTGTATGAACAAAATGATTATGGTTTCCATTTATTTGTGTTAATGCATCGATATGTGTATCGTTATTCATGGAAATAATGTGTTGGCCTTATGTCGTGAATGATTGATAATGTGTTAATATTGTTTCGTTAATTTATTAGATGATGTGTTAATGATGTCGCTATTAATTGTGATGTATAGTTCCTAACACAAAGAAAGAAAGAAAAAATTACCTATTGTATTGTCACTTTTGTATTCGTAACAGCGAGGTCGTTACATGTGGTATCAGAGTAGGTTCATCCTCGGGACTTGGGATCATTAAGCCTTCCACTGTATAAACACTTGATTATAATTTATCGCTAATTAATTTGAATTGTATTCATGTAGGTAATCATGGTTAGAGGATGTTGCAGAGGAAGACGACGTGGTGCTAGGGGAGGAGGAGCGACACCTCCAGTAGCATCCATGCCCCAGGGGTCTAACCCCCAAGGATAAGAACAAGTCATCGGAAAGGAACAGATAGTTGTGGGGGATGTGGTTGGGTTGATGAGGTCCTTTCAGAGCATGTCAGAGGCCTTGATTAGCTATCTGGATAGAGATGAGGTCAGGGTGCTGGTACCCCCTGAGGGTCCACCATGCACCCCAGCCGGTACCGGTAGTGTTCACCGAGAACTCGAGAAGGTCAAGTTTCCTGAGTTCTTGGGTTCCATGGATGGCGCAGCCACCGAGGCATGGTTGGAGAATATGGAAATATGATTTTCACTTCACTATTATACCTCCAACATGAAGGTCTGCATGGCGGTCTTTCAGCTAAAGGGGAGCGCACTTCCATGGTGGAAGATGCTCCTACCACAACTGAACATGGCCATCGAAGACATGTCATGGGATCTGTTCGAGGATCGGTTCTAAGAGAGCTATCTGTTGGAGGATTCCATTGAGAATCATCTCAATTATTTCAACGCCTTACGAGAGGGAATTCGTATGGTGCCCAAGTATGAGGAACATTTCATGGAGATGTTTCGGTATTCTTCGCATATGAACACCGAGCAGCTTAAGGTCAATAAGTTTGTGTTCGGCCTTAATGTGAGCATTCATGTGAAAGTGTGGATTTTAATGCTTCAGACGTTGCACGATGTTGTCTAGAAGGCCCTCGTATCTTAGGAAGAGCTCATTAGCCGGGGTTAGAGAAGGACTCTTCGAAACTGATGGGACAGGTGACATCTGGTGTGTAGCAGCATCAGACATTGGCTAGACATCCATCAGGGTATCGAGGCACTTAGAGAGGATCCACATTCACGACACCATGGAAACCAGTGCCTCAGCAATGGACTCCCTACAGAGGACCACAACACCAGCAGCAACGTCGACCGCAACACGAGAAGTTTAGGATTATTCAGCAAAACAAACCAGAGTTTTAGGCTAGTGGGCCATCAGTTTCTACTTTGGGGACCAGGAGTACTGGATCGAAGACTAGATAATGGACATGTGGAGAGCCACATTACCAGCGTGACTACCCGGTTGAGAGGGCCAGAGCAGTCGGGTCAGCCAGACACACTACAGTAGGAGATTTGGGCAAGGCCCATCGAATTCATGCAGTGATGATTAACCACCAGGCTGAGCATCATTCTACTATGCTTGAGACGTGAGGTACCAATGCTGACCAGAACTTTAGCATTTTGATAGATTCATGTGATATAGAGAGTTTTATTTCTGGTGCAGCACTAAAAAGAATTAAGGTAAAGGCATTCGAAATGTTATTTTTAGACCTGTTATTTTCATTTTATTTTACGAGAGAACAAATTATATGGGAAACCATCGAAATGTTATTTTTATCAATCAAAGATTGATTACTTAGGGTTTGTTATCTTCGGTGAAGGTATCATTCTAGATCCAACGAAGGTTGAGCCTATTATGGAATGGCCTGCACCGACGAATGTCCTAGAGGTACGTAGCTTCATGGATTTAGCGGGATATTATCAATGGTCCATCGAGGGTTTTTCGAAGATAGAAAATCTAATTATAGAATTGCAAAATAAGAACAAGAAGTTTGTATGGACCGAGAAATGCACAGAATCATTTCGAAGGCTCAAGGATTTGTTGACGACAGCGCCAATACTAAAATTCCCTGACATGGAAAGGGAATTATTAGTATGCACATACGCATCCAAGGAAGCGTTATAACCCTAAATTACACCATACATGCATACCTGGCAGTAGGCCATCTCACTTACTATTTTTTCCAAGCCATCACTGAGCAGCTCTTCTTAAAAACCATATTTTTGAAGATGTGCGCGCCCTACACCATTACTACCTATGTACACATGCTTTTTTCACAACTACAGCTCGCGTACGTACGCTAGCTTCACCATTACAGCCCACGTATACTCACAAAAGTTGTAAAAATTAAAAAGTTGCAAGGAATTCATTGAGATTACGGGCTATTGGGTAGTTTTCCAACTGTCCCGCTGCCTATAGCCCGTCACCCAACCGAATAACCATCATTTTTGTCATATAAAAGGAGGTGTTGGCATCTCATTCCAAAAAAAAGAATAAGAACAGTGAAACTCTGTCCATTTCACTTTCCCCCCTTGCCCCAAGAATTTGCAGCCACATTGTGAGTTTTGAGCCAGAATTCCCTATCCTTGCCTTTTTCCTCCATTGCAAGCCTAATCCATTCCCTAGAGAGAGATGAAGAGGAGAAAGATACATGGAAGTGCAGTTGGAGCTTGGTGAAGAGGATCCCGGACCAGGTTCTAGGATTAGTCGTTGATCTCATTGTAAGTAACTTTGTGAGATTAATAAAAAGGAATACTTTTTCTGTCCCGAATATGATGTGTTCAATATGTATGCTTGATTTATATTTGATTATGACATCTAACCCACTAATTCATATATAATATGCATGTTCGTATTTATTTTTTTGTCTGTTTATGAATGCATTTCAGCCTTGGGAGGAGACTTGTAGTCAAGGAACAATTGAATGCAAAAGGATCGACACCGGATGCGGAGTTTAAGGTAGAGTTACCAGGTCTTTTTACCTTGTGTTTTATGCATGAATGTGGGGTGTATTTGGGGTAGTTGTTAAAGAGTAGGAGACTTTAGAGTGTTATCTCTACCTACATGTTGAACCCTAGTGTAGTCCATAAGGGGGTTTTCCTGCTATAGTAGAATTGACGACCATATTGGGGAAGCCTCTAGGGTTTTTAGGGGATAGTTTTATTTTTATTACCTTTTTTGAGTTTTCTGTAATTTCCTGAGTCTTTAAGGGATTATGGTTTGCCATACCAGTACTCCCTTCCTTGTCAACCTTGATTGTTAGTTTTATTTTTGAGAAGTTACAGAGGTGTACGCAGCCTCCAGTGGGTCTACATGCGTACATATGCGCCCTACCTTTGGACAGACTGCGTACATACACAGGCTGCTTAAGTGTCAATAGTATGCCTGTGTCAAGAAAGGCTTTCTTCAAGAAGAGGCAGTCAACCTCTTCCCTGATTGAAGTCATACTTCTCAAGGGTTTTCTTGATCTAGTCTTGGTCTCTGTTGTTACAGTTTTTAGCCTGGGTTTGAAGTAACTTAGCTTATTTATTTATCAATATTTCTTGTGCTTTCTTAGTAAGGGTTTGAGACGAGTTTGAGAGTCTTTTCTGATCAGTCTGTTTAGTATTGTCAGTGACTCCCTACGATCTGCAATAGACCTGAAGTCAGTTTTTGGTTTTGTCTTATCCTCACTTTTTCCCTTTCACTTGCTTTATAAGAAAAGAAAAAGAAGTTATTTCAAGTTTCTTATTTTGAAGCATAAAAAAAAAAATATTTCATTTCTTTGTTTGGTAAGTAGTTAGGTTAGTTGTCTTTGCTTATCAAGAGAAAGAGTTCTTTCTTAAGTTATTTATTGAATTCTTAGAACACTTAAGTAGCTCGTAGTCGAGCGCAATCTTGTTTTGGGTTTTTCTTTTAAAAGATCTTAGAAAAAGTATTTACGAAAAGTTAGTTAAAGAGTGTAAATTTGAAAATCTTTATTTGTCAAAAAGAAGTAGTTTGCTTTCAATTTCATTTAATTCTCTTCTCTTTTGTCTCTTAAAATACACCATTAGTTTCATTTTCATTTCCTTGACTTTAATACAAACCACTTAAAATAAACGCTTAATTAAAATTTATTAGACTTTATGTTTGTAGGGTCCATCAACTGGTCTAGGCTAGAGCCTTGATTTAGGTTGGAGAGGAAACTCTTCAAGGCTATAAAACAAACATAAGAGTTTGTGCTAGGGAGTGTAAAAATTCCAGTAAATGTGAAAGTTATCCGAGAAACTCCTCTAACACAAGGGCTAAACATGATGTCATGTGCAGAAAGGTAGCGAAGATAACCCCTCCAAATCCAGACCAAGCGTAGTGGGGAACGCATATAGAGGACTTATCTTGGGATTTGGTTGATAGCATTTTCCACAGATCTTCGTGGGTCTCAAATCTATTTGAAGTCCTCAGTCATCTTCTGGAACACTTGCTTTCGATGCCCTTGATAGGTTTCGGGCTTGATACCCTGCTCATTGCGGTCCACCCGACTGTCAATTGTACCCACCTGATGATTGTTCTTGCGCTGCCAACCTAGTTGCCTTTATTTTAGTGACTTACATGGGTGATTGCAGGGGTATACCTCAGTACCTAGGACAGACATCGGGCCACACTTTGCAGGTTATACCTGGAGGGTGCTTCCGTATTCAAGTTTCACTTGCACCGGTAAGTTTCTCTAGTGTTGGTTGGTGTAACTGTTCTTCCAACTAGCTAGTGGTTTGATTGCTTTATCTCATAGGAACTCTTTCTAGTGTGTGTTGGTTTTCAATGTTAGTAAAATCCCTAGTGTGTCATTGATCTTCTCACAAAGTGGAAGATCAAGAGATATGTCGGTCGCAAAGGATTCAGGGCCTGTCGATGGTTGAATTGGAGCCACCCCCACCACCGCAAAGGTGAATACTTTACCAGTAAGGGTCTTTTGAGGCGATCAGGCCACAGGAAACTGTACCTGATCCATCCTCGAGAGAATAACTCTCACATTCGTAGGATCCTAATGTTTCTGACCTTGGAGCGGAAGCTATCAGGCCATATAACCCTCTGATCACTGACTTGTCGGCGCCCGTCGTGGTACAAGTTGTCCCTCCAAGGGTAACTCATTGTGAGCACCAAATAGCCTTGCAAGCAGCGATGGAAGCAAAATATGGTACTTCATCAGGGAGTCTTCACACTCCCTATATGGTTGCCACTATAGGGGGGCGTTCCACCTCCTAACCCACCTTCGTTGATCCAGACCACCATGGTCTCGACCGCCTCTACTTTGGGTAGTGGTCTGATTCCATCTCTGGCGACGATCACTGCTCCGTTCACTCTGAGTGCGACAGGCTCTCCGTTCTCATACGAGATGCCTGACTTTGATACGAACTATGTCATGTCCTACTTCACCCTACATACCTTGGGTCTGGGGGAAGGGAGCTCTAACGCTCCTCTGCAAGGGTCCATGGGGGGCACCTCAGCCCCCTATAATGCTTTCCCTTATGGTGGGGGTCATATACCTCCATCGTCCCCCTTGCTAGGCAGTGCTTCCCAGCTGCTCGCCTAGTCGAACATGAACTACAACTTGTTCGGAGAAGGTAGTCAAGGAATTTCTTCCAACACCACGTCGGTGGGTTCTATGTCATTCTCTTTGTTTGGTGTGTTTGGTAACAATGAATTCTCATCAGCTATCATCTCATCTGGGGGAAACCCTAGTTTTGGATCACAAAATCCTGTGCAAGGTACTATTCCTACACAGGGGGAAAACACCTCTCAAGGACCCTGGAATCCATGGCAAGGAGAAATCCCCTCATTAGGGATGTCGACTAGGGGCAACCCCTTCCATGGTCAATGGAACCCTGGGCAAGGTTCAGTACCTATGCTCATCGGATCAGAAGGGGGCAACCCTTTCCATAACCTTTGGAACACAACATCGGGAGAAATCCCTTCTCAGCCCTCGACATCTAATTACAGGAGTCAGTCGATGACGTCTCAACAAGCGCAGTATCTATATGCTGGCCACGACCATGATGTTTACCAAAACCCTAGTCAGCAGCCTAACTTTTCCTGACAACCTGGTGCCAGCCAAATTCCAGGCTCCTTTCCTCCTGTACATACTCAATATCCCAAGCTACCTTTTCTGGCAACGTTGCATTTTCTAGACTTGTCAAGATTGTTAAATGACCCAATCTGTTAGGATCCATGTTGGCCTCCTATGCCGACAAAGTTTCCCTTGGACATTCCAAAGTTTAAAGGTAAGCCTAACGAAGATCCAAGGGATCATGTGACCACATTTCACCTATGGTGCTCATCCAAATCATTGAGAGACGACTTCATCCAGTTACATTTGTTTCAATGCACTCTTATCGGGAATGTCATGAAATGGTACATCAAGCTCGACCGCTCAAGATACTCTACTTTTGGCAAATTGGCAATGGTTTTTCTAAACCATTTTCAATTACCTATGATATACGATGCTGGCACTAATTTGTTGGCCAACTTTGAGAAAACAAAGCCTGACCATATCTCAGATCACATCCGAGAATGGTGGTGTCGAAAGAGTTTGATAGAAGTACCAGTTCCACCAACATTCCTGTTGGAATGGTTCCTTAAGTCTATGGTACCCCAGTTATCTAAAGACGTAGAAACATCGGGAGTGTTTTCCGAGGAAGAAGCGATAATGAGAGCTCAACAACTAGAACTGATATACTCTCAATCTGGTTTACTTTACAAAGTTTTTCGAGATGCGCCACGGTCCATTCTTGACAAGACTAGACAGAAGTCTGGACCATATGTCGATGGTATCGTTGGTTAAGCAAAAGAGAAGCCCGTTGATCAGTTTTTAAATCAATTGCAAAAGTTTTTCATACAGCAGACAGCGGCCAGCCAAACCACTAGTCTGGCTACCCCCCCTACTCAAATGTCGGATGTACACAGTGTGCAATCGACAAACCCGAAGGCTAACCAGCAGACTGACGGAAAGAAGAAACAATGAAAGAAGGGTAGGGGGATAAGAAACCCACCAATAATGCTGGTAGGGGAAACATAGAAAAAAGAAAGTCAAAGTATTTGTGTAACCTTGCATGGAAGACCATCTGACTCACCTATTCCCTCGACTTGCAGAGGCCCAAAAGTTATTGGCGCAACAATAGTCTGTTGTGTTAACAAACCTATTTCCACATGGGAAAATTTTAACTCAAGCCTCTACGAACGCTGATGGGGGAATTCAGGGACCCCCATCATCGTCTAGTAATCCCTCGACCTCTAATGTTTATATGTTGAAAGGTGATGCCCATATAGCGACTAGGACACACGATTACGGAATGCCAAACACTTATGAGAAGGGTAAAGAAGTCAAAAAGCCATTTGTTCCTCTCCAGATCGAGAAGACATTGGAAAAAATAGTGACACGCATCCCAAAAGGGGCATTCAAGAAAGCTTCCCAAAAGGGGCGTTCAAGAAAGCTTCCCACAATCCAAAAGCGAGGGCCACCCAGAACTATTCTGTGGTGGAGGATTTGTCACAAACCCCTTACGCAATGTCTGCTTTGGAGGTCCTCTAGAGATGCCCTTCATAGAGAAAGGCTTTGTTAGTTGCCTTAGGATATGTTCATACTTGTAATCCGGGAACGATCATGCTTGATACGACCGACTTGAAACCTTATCTCCCATACATGTCACAATTCAGATAGTAGTGGCTTACACCATGAAATCTTTTAGCCATAATATTTTATGCACGGTGGTTGATGAGGGCACCTCGACATGCGTGATGTCGTTGGCATGTTGGAAGGCCATTGGCCAACCCGTTTTCTCTCCGTCACCTACTCTTCTTACTTATTTCGATGATTGTTCGTTCAGACCACATGGAATCGGTCCTTCTATCTGTCCATGGGGTACATTTTCTTATCGGAAGATGCCTTTTGGCCTAAAAAATGCTAGAAAAAACTTTTTAGTGGGCCATGTCTTTTGATTTCCATGATCTCAAACACATATTCGAGGCCTATCTCAATGATTGAGAATCATGATCTTGTAAGAGATTTGATCATCCCGCGCACCTCTGACTTATCTTTGAGCGATGTCGCTACTATCGGATTTGCTTGAATCCTAACAAATGCAGTTTTTGGGTGACTTCGGGTCATCTTTTAGGTTTTATAGTTTCGACAACAGGGATCATGGTTGATCCTCTAAAGGTTGAGGAGATAGTTCAATTGCCTCCCCCGTGCACAGTCCCTCAACTTCAAATTTTATAGGGAAAATTCAATTTTCTTCGGCGTTTTATTGCAAACTATGACGAGATCACTAAAGGGTTTATGTGTTTACTGAAGAAGGGTGCCCCTTTCCATTGGGATGAAGTCGCTCAGCGCTCATTTGAAGCATTGAAACATGCCTTCATGTCTGCCCCTCTACTTCGGCCACCCAATTATAATAAATATTTCTTATTGTATTTGGTCATGGCAGAGTCGACCATCAGTATGGTCTCGGTTCAAGAGGACGATCTACTTGAAGAACATGTGATTTATTACCTAAGTCGAGGCATGGTTGGACCAGAACTCAACAACTCCCACGTTGAAAATCTTGTGTTGGCAGCAGTACATGTTGTCCAGTGGTTCCATCATTATATCTTGTTTCACAAGACCACTGTCATTGTCGTTGTGAATCCATTCCAATACGTGTTGACACGATGTGTAATTGGCAGAAAGATCAGTAGATGGATTTTTATGCTCCAGGAATTTAACTTGGATTTTGTTTATGCGAAATCTAAGAAGTCATTGGTCTTTGCATAACTTATCTCAGAAATTCCAGTCGAGTCAGGTGATTTTATTCCCGAAGAATCACCGATTAAGGGAGATCTTTTTCTGATTTCATCTTCGGACCCCTGGTATGGAGATATACTAATCTATCTCCATACTTTGAAGTGCCCCGCCTATGCTTCTCATGATGAACATCGACGTATACGCCATCAGGCAAAAAGATATCTCATACTCAAGGACACTTTGTATCGTCGAGGTGTAGATTGCATCCTTCGTCGGTGTCTCACTCATGAAGAAGCGGAGCTCGTTCTTAACGACCGCCACACTAGAGCATGTGGTGGTAATTTTTTTGGGTTGGAAACAACCCAAAATATTCTACGAGTCGGTTACTTATGGCTGACATTAATCAAGGATTGAGTTGAATCTATCAAGAAGTGCCACCCGTGTCAGATCTTCTCTCGGAAGATGAGGTCACACCCCGCTCCTATGTTTCCCATCATTACAGTTGGCCCCTTCACTAAGTGGGGGATTTATTATACTACATGCAACCCCCCTTCATCCAGGGGGAACTATTATATCATAATAGCAGTATACTACTTCACTAAGTGGGTCAAAGCTATGCCAACGTTCAAAGATGATGGCGAGACAACAACTCTCTTTTTGTTCAATTGGATAATAGCAAGTTTCGGCATCCTGAGGGAGATTTTCACTAACCATGGCAATCACTTTCAGACAAAATGATGTCTGAGTTAACATCAAATCTTGGGTTGAGGCAAGAGCATTCATCACCCTACTACCCACAAACGAATGGTCAGGTGGAAGCTATGAATAATTCCCTCAAGACTATTTTGCAACGAACGATCGATTCATCCAAGTCAAATTGGCATTTGATGTTGTACTCAACATTGTCTCCCTACCGAATGTCTGTAAATACTGCAACCGGTTTCTCACCTTTTCAACTTGTTTACGGGTTGGAAGTAGTCTTGCTAATAGAGTGTCAGATCCCATCTTTAAAGTTGGCAGTACAGTTATTGTCAGACACTTCACCGTTTGAGGAACGCTTATTATATCTCGAGCAGATCGATGAGCAACACCATGATGTAGCCTTGGCTAACGAGGCTCACAAGAAAAAATTCAAGTGTCAATATGATCGATCCGTTCGTCCTTGTATTTTTCTCTAAAGGTGACCTTGTCTTGGTCTATGACCAAGATAAGGATCCCCTGGGGGAAGGAAAGTTCAAACCCATGTGGTTCATACCTTTCATTGTGAAGGAAGTATTAAAGAAGAGCACTTATCGTCTAGTTGACTTCGAAGGGAAAGCTTTGGCAGAGCCTAGAAATATTACTCGTAGGTGGGTCGCCTTGGGTGACTTCTTGTACATATGTATATTCCTTATACAATTTAGTTTTTGTCTTTTTGTTTTATGGACGTGTCATTTTTTATGTCATATTTTTCGTTGGGGCATATGTCAAGTGAATCAGAGTTGTTCATTAGGTTCACGGATGGCACTAGCCAACACACTAGAAGGCTTGCTTCCGCAGCTTGGGTGATCTTCACACCTCAAGGCCAGTTGCTATCTTCTAAAGGTATATGTTTAGGTGACGCCACAAGTAATGTCATCAAGTACATCGCAACGATAGAGTTGCTACATGATGATTTGTCACATGGTATCTCTCACCTTCGGGTCTACGTAGATGCATATCTAGTTGTGTTCCAATTAAATGGGGTTTATCGTGTTTATGATCCTACTCTACACCGACGATCCCTTAGGGTACATCTCTTAGAATGATGCTTTGATTACATTATGTATATCCATGTTCCTAGGAGATTGAATCAAATCACAGATCATGGGTAAAATCATGAATCTGGGTAACAATTTTATGACAATCCGGTCTCCAAAATTTCTAGCGGCAATTTTTTGGCCGAACAAATGTTTCTTTCGGCCGAAATATTTTTCGGCTGAAAAATTCACACTAAATTTAACGGTGCCCTCGAAATTCATGTACAATGTTTTTTGGATGAATTATTTTCCCGTGGTAAGCATATTTCGGCCGAAATACTTTTCGGCCGAAACGTTTATTTTTAATGGATTCCGTTAAAAACTAGGTTTCGGCCGAAAGAATATTTCAGCCGAAAACTTGAAAATGAGACTGTTTGCAAGAAACTGCAAATTCTCTCCATCTTACTTCATCTTTGGAGGTAGCGGACTCCTACAAATACTCAGAATTTAGTTTGAGAATTGATACCAACATTTTTAAAATTGAATCTTCTTTCATTGGGTATAATTTGTTTCCATTTTCATTGTTTTTATCTAATTTTATTTCATTTTATAAAAAAATCACTGCATAATATTTTTAGGTGAGATTATGATTCGGTGAAATGAAAAATCCATATCTCTAAAAATACACAACGGAAAATTATGGAAAATTTATATTCATAATTGYTAAAYTRTTCTCTTCAAAAGGGTATTTTTAGATTTTACTTTTAAGTAAAAATTAAGATAGATACAAGGTGTAGAAAAACACATGTTTAAAATCTGCAACGTTTTCATCTTGGTCAACTTCAAAAAATTCTATAAATTATAATATTCATCCGTTAGATTCAAAATTAGTCATAATAAAATAAAGTCTCTGTAGATTGTTGCAGTATATTTCATTTCTTAAAAACATAAGTTTAATAATAGATACATTGTTGTGGAAAACAATAACTCATTATCATTCCTTTCATGTTTAAGGAACAT
>JZKD02S1845835.1:381478-414526 GCA_000966675.3 Picea glauca | reverse complement strand
AATAATAGATACATTGTTGTGGAAAACAATAACTCATTATCATTCCTTTCATGTTTAAGGAACATACTGTTAAACAATTGTCAAATTGACATATCAAATCTTGATAAAACAAATTGAAAAATAGTCATTAGAAATATAACAAAATTATTCACAAGTTTTGTTTTTACTGTAAAGTGAAATTCTAAATAAAAAAAATATTTTTGTATGGCAGAAGTTGAAGAACTTGTGAAAATACAGTTTTTTTTGTCATAAAACAAGCAAAAGTGTTACCCATCTTCATGATTTTACCCAGATACTCTAGCTAATCATATTTTAGATTGGCATATTGCACACACATAAAGAAGCACACACATACACATGTACATACAATGTAAAAATGTAATCCATAAGACATAAAAAGATGTAAATACGCATATATATATATATATCAAAATTCTCAGAGTACATAGGTGGGTGCAAGCACCTCAAAAAATGATATGTCTGGTATACATCGCGGGGCTTTTGCCCTCAAAAATATACAAAAAGAGTTCCCTCGACACGTAAGTGGTCCACCCTAAGCTAAGCACAGGGCATGTTGGCCCTGCCATAGTGAACGACGGCGTTCGCCAAATGCTGGAAAAGTTGGACCCGGTTCCGTGGCACCCCAACTACATGAGGCTGCATAGATGGCGGGAGATCCTCGATCTCGGCCATGGGCACTGTACGAGTGAGAACGGTGAGGTTCTGCTCCACCCATCTCAACACTCTCTCAGCCTCTCTAGCTGGAGGTCCACCTGTTGCTGATGTTGTTGGTCCGGCGGCCGCTGCTGGTGCTACCTCTGGTCGAGGACATCGCCTGCTCCTCACAAAATATGTTGGACGCACTGGTCCCACGTATGTACATAATAGATACATAGTTGTGAGATACTCGGGTACACATAAAAATGATATATATAAAATGAAACTAAAAATGAAATAAACATTAAAAAATAAACTTACCTATCTCTCCTTTCTTAGCTCCGCGAGGTAAGGGCATCTCCGGGTCCCTAGAAAAGTTGATCTCGGCATAGGGGTAGTCCTCTATCATCGTAATTTTCCGTGCCCACCAGTCAAAAAAGATTTCATCGAAGGCCTCTATGTTCCTTCCTCCCCCTATCGCGGAAACAATGTTGCCCATCTACACACTGCTGGGAGTGAGGCCACATGCCCCCACACTGTCTCTCATGGATTGAGACTAGGTACTCTCGAGGAAGAAGAACGAGCACAGAATAGTCCCAAATTCGAAGTTCTTGTTGTTCCACCCATGACATGCGGTGAGTTGTCTCTTCATGCAGTCTAGCATGGTCGTACTCCAATCAAAGATTCATGCATTCAAGAACTACACTGCACAATGCATGTGCGCCTGGGAGGCCTGATGTAAAGAAGCGGATCCAGTGATCTTCCCAATGAGTAAGAATATCACTTTCAGTGATAGGTTGGTGATCTTGTTGAAAGGCACCTGAGAACCTATTTTCTCAGTGTCGGCATCGCAATGAAGTTCAATCAACTCGGCAATGTTGTGAGGCCCGGGGGGGGAAGCATGCAAGTTGACTGGTTCACCTCTCCTCGAGAGGCCATTCAAAAAGTAAATGTCTTCAGTCGTTGGAGTCAACAACTTCCCCTCGAGCATAAACGCCTCAGCGTCAGGATGCCAATAATCTACCAAGGCATTCAGCATCCTGGGTTGTGCCCTCATGAATGAACACTGGAAGAACTCCCACAAACTGCATTGTCTCAATGCGGCCATAGTTGCAGGGTCCTCATCGACCAAGATATATATATCCTCATGCTCCCTCTCCCTCCAATGGACATACATTATGTCAATGACAAGTTCAAAGGGGAGTTAGATATTACTTCTCCTTTTTTCTTTACCTTTTTGAGGATGTAGACAGGTTGTAGTGAGCATAGTCACGTATGCATGTGGGCAAAGTTTTTTCTACCCACGAGCATACGCAGGCAGAGTTTTTTCTGCCCACGTACACGTAGGGCCACCCCCTTTTAAGAGTGCGTAACCCCCCCAAAAAAAAATTAAAACTTATGCAAGAAAGAAGTATTGAAATGAAAGAGGGGTTGATTTGTACTTACTTGGCCCAAGCGGAAGTTTGTTTCGTCCTCTGAAACTTCCGAAATAAAATCTTTTAGAAAAGGGGTGTTTTTGGCTTTTTGGTCAATTCTCAATTTGCAATGGTGATAATGAGCTATCAACTTCTATTTATAGACTTTTTTGGCCCTTTTTGTCATTTTTTTGGACCCTTTTGTCGTTTTTTCTAGCTTGAAAATCATTTAACATGGTTCTTGAGTTTCTCATTGGATGTTACGATACACTTCACTTTTGGTTTGGAAAACTTTTTTGGGAGATGGGTCACTTTTATAGATTCTTTGGTAAAAGTTATTTTTTCAACTTTTTGCATTTAAGTTAGGATTCTACCTCCACTTTTTGCATCTCGTTGTATTTTCCTCTTTTCCATAGGATAGATCCCACCAAATTGCAACACGGAACCATCATTGTTGCTTTATAAGTATCGTAATTTGGTGATATAGTCTACCTCTACATGGATGCCCTAGGTAGATCCTAGTTGCATTTTGGTGTCCATGTCGTCATTAATGACTTTAGGCTTGGGATTCCTTGTCAGTCTTGTCCTAATTACGAGTTTGAGCCTCATACGTCTGATATGTTATCACTCTTGACCTCACCCTCAGGACTCCCTGAAAATGAGTCTTCTTTTAAGCCTTTTTCAGACTCTATAAACACGAAAATATTATCGAGCAATCTTGTTGTCCTTCACGCTCGCCAAACTAAAACTTGAAGGCACGTCTGTCTGGCGGTATTTTACCCCTTTTTCGGTCCGTATGGTCAATTTTACAAACAAAGGTATGCTCTAGGAACCTCGGTTTGCTAGAAGAGTATTCTCAGGTATAAGTTTAACCCTTTTTCGAGCCTGAGGGACTAAATTTACGAAAAAGGAACCCCCACTGAGTCCATAGTTAAGCTCTTTTTAGACTCCCTAAAATTGAAAACATAGTCGAGTGACCTTGTTTCTTCACACTCGTTAAACTGGTCCAGAAGAACATCCTCTACGGAGTCCATAGTTAAGCTCTTTTCAGACTCCTTAAAATTGAAAAGATCGTCGAGTGACATTGTTCTTTCACACTTGTTAATTGGTTCAGAAAAAAATTTACTGGCATGAGTTTATCCCTTTTTTCAACCTGCATATTAAGGAGGAAAAAGGTACACCTCGGGAGATTCGTCTCGCTGGGAGAGTTCTCCTCAGTAAATTTCACTTTTTCGGGCTAAGGAGACTAAATCTTGAAAAAGGTAGCGAGTCCATAGTTAAGCTCTTTTCAGACTCCTTAAAATTGAAAACATGGCCAAGTGATCTTGTCTTTGTCACACTCGTTAAAATGGTTTTGAATAGACGTCTTTTTGGTGCTAGTTTACCCCTTTTTCGAATCGACTAGACTACCTTCAAAAAAGGTACCCAAGTGGAGTCTTCTTTTGCGCTTTTTCAGACTCTCTAAAATGAAAAACCACCGAGCTTACCTTCTTTGGGCTCATTTAAAATTACATCAAAGGATGTTATCATTGTGTCCTATTAATCACATTTGCATTTCTACGTCTTTGCCCTAATGTTGGCTCCATGTTGCTCTCAACTGAACCTTTGAAGCATGCCTTATACGCAAGCCTTATAGCACTTTGCCTTTGCATCTTGACACCTTGACCCATGGAGGAATTTTCCTGAGTGTCCTTTCCCTACACATCTCTCATTACTTTGAGAATTAGTGTGTTCCTTGCACTTGGAACTAGTAGGCTTGCGACACTCGTTCCTCCTTTGTAACATAGCATTCTTTTATTCTTTTTCAAGCTTTCCAACATTATTGAAAAAGACAAAAAAATCAAATATACCCAAAAAAGAGGATGGGAAAAGTATTTTTTTTTTATGGTAGCACAATGAGTACCCTTGGACAAAGCACATCCTTTTGTTTGTTCGCCAAGCTTTGGGATTTAATATGACCTTAGGAAGTTGTTCTCGCTACATAGAGTTGTGTCCTCCTTCATTTGGTTATTCTTCCAAACACATGGAGAGTTTGTCTTGCCTCTTGCATCATGAACTTATGTCCATGTCATGTTGTCTGAGTCTAATCATATGTCATGCTATTTTCCAAGGGAAGTTTTACCCAACTTGAGTCGGCCTCTCTACAGTTTGTCTCTTGCCCTCATGCTCGACTATCCCGAAAGTCCAATCAAGTCTTTGTTCGAAATCACTGAAGTTCTCTACCTGATCACCGAGATCCTCATGTATGTTCCCTAACGAGCCATAGAATACCTCTGGGTAGTGAATTCGTACACTCACATTACACTCCTACCCAATTTTTGAAGATCTTGAATTTGTTGCTTGAGCTCTGAAGGCCTCATCTCCAGCCATCAGGAGTCATTGGCTTCTTGAAGATGGATACTATACATGTATATATTTGATTTTGAGATGTAGATATGTTGTGTATTGCTTGCGGCTACACTTTATATAGTTATATGTCATGGATCTACAGTGTATTTGATTGGCAGCCATGATTTATTTCATCCCGAGCATGGGTATGCCCGCCTCGATGAGACAATTATTATTTTTGTAGATTGCACCTCCCGAACTCTGGTCCCGGGCTCACTTGCTTCATACATTGGTAAAGATTTGTAATGTATTTCGGCCATCAGATTCTCTTATGACCTCACACATTAGGGGGCATCTGTTATAACCCTAAATTTCACCATACATGCTTACCTGGCATCATGCCATCTCACTTGCTATTTTTGCCAAGCCATCACTGAGCAGCTCTTCTTAAAAACCATATTTTTGAAGTTGTACGCACCTTGCACCATTATTGCCCATGTACACACGCTTGTTGCACCACTACATCTTGTGTACATATGATATATGCACCATTACAGCCCGCGTATACTCACAAAAGTTGTAAAAACTAAAAAGTTACAAGGAATTCGTTGAGATTACGGGATATTGGGTAGTTTTCCAACTATCCCACCACCTATAGCTCGTCACCCAACCGAATAACCATCCTTTTTGTCATATAAAAGGAAGTGTTGGGGTCTCATTCCAAAACAAAACATAATAACAGTGAAACTCTGCCCATTTCACTTTCCCCCCTTGCCCCAAGAATTTGCAGCGACATTGTGAGTTTTGAGCCAGAATTCCCTATCCTTCTCTTTTTCCTCCATTGCAAGCCTAATCCATTCCCTGGAGAGAGATGAAGAGGAGAAAGATACATGGAAGTGAAGTTGGATCTTGGTGAAGAGGATCCCTGACCAGGTTCAAGGACCAGTCGTCGATCTCATTGTAAGTAACTTTGTGAGATTAATAAAAAGGAATATTTTTTCTGTCCCGAATATTATGTGTTCAATCTTTGTGCTTGATTTATATTTGATTATGACATATAAAACACTAATTCATATATAATATGCATGTTCATAGTCCTTTGTTTGTCTGTTTATGAATGCAGGTCGTCCTTGGGAGGAGACTTGTAGTCGAGGAACAACCGAACGCAAAAGGATTGACATCGGACGTGGAGTTTGAGGTAGAGTTACCAAATCTTTTTACCTTGTGCTTTATGCATGAATGTGGGGTGTACTTGGGGTATTTTTTAAAGAGTAGGAGACTTTAGACGATTAGCTCTGCCTACATTTTGAACCCTAGTGCAATCCATAGGGGGGTTTTCCCGCTATAGCAGGAAGGCTTAGGCGGACTCTTAATGCAAGACAGTCGAGTGATTGCTTACATCTCGATAAAGTTAAGAAAGCATGATGAGAACTACACGATGCATGACTTGGAGTTATTAGCCATTGTGTATGCCCTGAGAGTGTGGAGACACTACCTGATTGGAAAAAAATTCGAGCTGAAAACAGAACACTATGGTTTGCAGAACATTTTTATGCAAAGCGACTTGAACGCGCAACAAAGGCGTTGGTCGGAACTACTTAGCAAGTAATATTTAGAGATTACCTACATAAAATGAACAATGAACAGAGTGGTTGATGTGTTGAGTCGGAGACCACGCATATTTTCGGTGATACCTCTTCAGACAAATCTTCGTGAAAATATTCTAACTATATAGTGCAACGATGATTGGTATAAAGAGGTTAAGGAATTTATCGGACAAGACACCATGTTGGTACCAAAGTTTGAGGGATTTACTGTGGACAATGATGGATTAATGAGATATAATAATTGGATTTACGTACCTCCCAATGACGAGTTGAGAAGTTTGATCTTAAACAAAGCTCATAGAGATGTGTACATGGTTCATCTAGGAGTCACGAAGATGAGGGCAGACCTTAAACCCTTATTCTTCTGGAAAGGAATGAAGGAAGACATAGTCAACTACATGGCGAGATGTCTAGAATGTCAGCAAGTGAAGGTTGAACATAGACATCTGGCAAGATTACTACAGCCACATGTTATTTTGGAATCAAAATGTGAGGTGATTTCGATGGACTTCATTGTTGGATTGTCGTTGATGGAAGGGAGGCACGACTCGATTTTCATAGTTGACACTCTGACGACGAGTGTACATTTTATCTTTGTGCGTATGACGTATCAGGTGCCAAACATAGCTAGAATTTTTATCAGTGAGATAGTGAGACTACACGGCGTGCCTAAGAGGATCATATCTGATCGAGGATCGATGTTTACAAGATGATTTTGGACTAGTTTCCAAGAGGCCTTGGGAACCCAACTTAACTTTAGTATCGCATATCACCAAAAGACCGACGGGCAGACAAAAAGAATGAACCAAATCTTGGAAGATATGTTGTGTATGTACGTGATGGACCAACAGAAGCATTGGGAGGAGTTCTTGCCACTTGTAGAGTTTGCATACAACAACAGCTACCAAAGAATCATTAAGATGGCATTGTTTGAGTTTCTTTACGAGTGACCTTGCCGTACGCCTTTGAGTTGGGATCGGCTTGAGGATACGATCCCGATAGGACCAGAAGTGATCCAACAAATGGAAAAGAAAATACAAATGATAAGACAAAGGATCAAGGAAGAGTGAGATCGACAGAAGAGTTATGATGATGCGCATCGCCTTAACCACAGTTATGAAGTTAGTGATCGAGTCTTCTTGCGGGTGAAACCACACAAGAGTTCCATCAAGTTTGGAAAGGGTGATAAACTCTCTCCTAGGTTCATGGGAACTTTCGAGGTTGTGGAAAGGAAGGGGCCTGTGGCCTATCAACTAGCCTTTCTTGATTCTTTGAGGCGTATGCACAATGTTTTCCATGTATCTGTTTTGAGACATTATGTTAGTGATCCTACAGATGTGGCTAACATGATTTCCTTGCAAGTGTCGGATGAGGGTGCGCTCACGGAGGAGCCAATCCTCATTCTAGACAATCGCATTCGACAACTATGGCGTCAAATAGTCAATCAAGTCAAGGTCCAGTGGGACAATTATAGTCCACACTCGGCTACTTGGGAAGACGCATATGATATGCATCAGCAGTTTCCATTTTTGTTTGATAGATAGACATTTGGATATTGCCAGATGCTTTATTTATGTACTTATATATTGTGAATCTTCGGGACGAAGTTTAAAACAAGAGGTGGTGTATGTAACATCTTGCTCTTGCGCGCACCTGATGTAACTTATTCTTTGAGGACATTTGCGTGCAAGTGATCCAGTTCATTGTATGATTGTTTGCTTCGCTTATGAATTCTGATGATTATATTGTGGATTGTGATGTTATGTTATGTTATTTATGTGTAAACAGGTGTTATTGACTGGTTTCTCCTAAGTGTGCAGAACTCTTGACAGATTGAGGACGTCAATGGCATTGATGGACCTCCTTGGACTCTGGATCGAGTCAGGGAGTGGACTGTATATGGTTTGGGTATTTATGTTTATGCATATGTGACCTATGATCGGGTATATTATGATGTTGTTTATGGATCGTTGACATGTTTCGTTGATGGATGTAGGTTGATGATTGCTTGCTAATCAAACTCACATTGGGAGTAAAGGGGCCATGCACAACAACCAGATATATTAAGGGAGAGGTGTGGCAGCAGCCCTACCACAGCCTACTAGCACAGCCACCATGGCTCCAATTGTAGGTTAACGATTACCTAGTTTGATATATCCACGATGTCATGAGGGAAGGTTGAGGCAGTTGCTCATGAAGATTCTAAGGGGTGTGCAATAAGGCAGGTTCATTATTCCTTAGAGGCCCTTAGTCTCTCACAAGGTTTCCTGACGAAGTATTGACTCCAAGGGTTGGACAACTACCAAAATCAGTCAAAGGCAAGTGGCACCCTTGGAGCACGTAGTGCGTCTTGAAGGGCACATCACATAAATAAAACATGAATAAAGACGAGTGGCACCCTTGGAGCATGTAGTACGTCTTGAAGGGCACATCGTGATTTTAACACAGGTGAGTCAATAAACTTAGGTGCCTAGAACACAATATTGTGTTTGACATGATAAGCCTCAAAATAAATGTTAAATGAGTAAATTTTATCAATTATAAAATTTCCCTTAAAAATTGCTAAGCCTAGGTATAAATAGGGTATGAGGACTAAAAATTAATTAATAAAGGGGGGATGAAGAAAAATAAAATTAAGAATTTAGAGGAGAAATAATTTATCTAAGAATTAATTAATGTTTATGTGCAAGACATGCTAATTTGGAACTTAGTCAAAAAGGGGAAATTAAATGCAAAAAGGAATGTGGAACATAGAAAGGAATCTAGTCTAGAGAAATTTCCTAAATAAAACTCAACTAAGCTTTAAGAAAGGCATTAGTCATTAAAGGAAATTGAGGGAATAAAGGGACAGCAAGGAGAGCTTTTAGAACTCTTTTAGGATGGGTGAGGGAAATTGGCAATTAACTAAATTAAATAAATGAATATCTGATGCAACTAAGGGATCGTGTGACAAGTGTACGAGGGAGAGTATTTCCTAATTAAACTTTAATAAAAATAATTTAACATGCAATTGGAAGTGTCACTAAGAAGAACTCTATAAAAGTAATGGAGAGGATAGGGTGGGGATCACGACTGGTATGTGTAAGGTTATGCTGTCGGATTTTTCTTGACTAGTTTTTGTTGTGCGAGTTGGGATACCCATCTCGAATAAAGAGTGATAGCTCGACCTTGCGAGATGAGATGGGAGATATCTTTTCTCTAGTTGTGTGCATGGCCCCTTTGAGGCTCGAGGGGGATAAGGGGGAAGAAGATTACCTCTAGTGTTGGTTGGGAGGTACCAGTGAGGTCTTGGTATTAGCAAGAGAAGAAGTGGACATCGTGCAAGTCTTCAAGTTGAAGAAAATCCTTTTTATCTATTTCGTCTGGTCACAGTATGTAATATGGTTGTTAATTTTAATATCCTGGTATGAATTTTGATTGGCAATGTTACTCAAAAACGGAGTTATGTATACTTAATTGCGCCCCAAACGCTTGTGGTTAGTATGTAATGTAATAGATCTGCAATGCAAAATGTTATTAATGTCTAGAGATATTTATAGATCCCTTTTTTTTAATTGCTTTACCAAATGACATTTCTGAGTTGACTTGGTTGAGTTTCTTAGGTCAATTACTGTGTTTTTTCTCATGTTAGTAGTTCGTCAATAGTTCCTTATTTACATAAACTTCCACAAAGTAATATTGTAGAGTCATTGATGTCCAGAGTGTGCCCTTGTAGGGTCACCACGGGCTAAGCTTGAAAACCTCACTTTAACCTTACAGAATTTCCACGATATAACTTTGAGTTACGGTCTCCTATGAATATCTGAAGGTTTATTTTTTCAAATCCATTTTTTTCTACTCCAACATAAACCAAATTACGCTTGCATGCACCTTTCCTTGTAAACTTGAAATTCTAAACCAGATGAGATTATAGTTGAAGGGCTAGCTGCATCAAGAATTTTAATTCTATTATCTTTAATACAAAAGAATTTTAAAAAAAAATCGTTAGAATAATCCCTTAACGTCGAGTGGTTCCTCAACCCGTTCAAAAAAAATCCATAGGGTTTGTTGGGTATCTAGCCCATTCCTTTCATTAGTGTCAGGTTCCTTACCTGCTACTAAATTGTAATCTCCTTGGTAAGACAAATTTCATTCTGCTTTAACCTTGTGGCATCCCTAGCATTTTTCCTCTATACATTGATTTAGCTAAGTGAACTATGGTAAATTGAGTTCATTTGGCAGGGGCCATGATTTGCTTCTAATGGTGAATTTGCATGCATTCCCCTACAATTTTAGCATGACTTCCTCAGCAAATTTGTTGGTATTCCTCGCCGAATTTTGTGTGCGTTCTACTTATATTTCTTTGTGCCTTAATATTCCCTTACTCAACGTTTTCAATTGATATTTTTCCCAGCGAAATTCATGGTCACTGCTAGCGAAATTGTGATCCTTGTTCTGTGAAATTGCTTCAGTTTCTCTATGTTTTTCTCCCTTTAACCTCAGCGAACATTCCATACCTCGCTCTGTCTTGGGCATCCGGATTTCAAACCCCCACCTTATCCATTTTTTCTCGTGTGGTTTCCCTTGATTTTAGGATGCCTGTCTGCGATCCTTCTGTGGTAAAACAAGGGCTTGGAGATCCTCGGGGCCTTCTCCATAATCTTACCACTTGAAGCATTGTGTTACATATTAAAAATAGTGATTACAGTATGCATATAGGGTGGATGAGAGGTCGTGGAATTTCGTGACCTAAGCTAATACGGTGAGTAGACATGCCAATGTAGCAAGTGTGGTGATGGATATATGGGTATCGGAGTGTGTATCAATGCACATATGATTTTTTTTTTCCAGTGACAGTTTGGGTTGGCCTGGGTTGAACACATGAATTTCTAAAACGTGTGTCAGATGATAGATTGTGCATAGTTAGTTAACAATAAAACAAGAAATACCAACTTCTTTGTCTTGTGGTGTGGAGGGGTTTGGTGTAATAGAAAGGCCTGAATTCGTATCCATGTGTAGTCTCGTCCACCACCACGGAACTTACCAGTGAAGGACCCATTTAAATGCATAGTTTTTTCCCTTTTCCATAACATGTTTTACTACTGGTTTTGTTTAAAATCATGTTAGAAATTAGAAAGTAATCGGAATTACAGATTTCAGGTGGTTGAGATTTATATTTTAGTTGTTCAAGGGTTTGAGAGGTTTGAATCAATTGTACCTTCAATTACTGAAAATACTGTAAAAATTGATTTTCTAACTCCCACTTTACAGAATTCCTATGTTAGTAACCTTTCAATCAAAAGCTTAAAATATTAAACTACTTCAATATTAACTTTACATATACTCTTAAGGCCCACCATGAAATCGAAGTTTTGATTGAAAAACCATTATGAAATACTCTACCTTCAATTCCCATAAATAAATCACAAGTGTATATATATGTAACCCCTCAATTATGAAAATAGTGTTGTATTTAAAGTACTTCATACTTGATGTTTATAGATTATATTTTAGAATGTGTAAAGCGTTGAGTGCAATGTCTCATTAATCTAATGACCTTCAAAAATTCATGGTTCCAAGGATTAAAGGTAACTTACCGATCCCATTCTAAGATTTCCAAGGATTGGATACAGTTCAATTATGCGAATCTTACTTTAAGTGTTATAAATTTTAGTCTTGGTAGAGTTCTAAGAAAATATTTGTAACTTATAATTTCGTTGGTAAGGTGGGTGCACTCAATATGGATGGTTCCCAATTTGTGGCCATGAGAAAGCACAATCTTACAAAATTATTATGAATTTCAATAAGGTGGATGCATCCCTAAATAATAGTTTTAGCTCTTGTTGAATATTTATGTTGTTAGTTGCTCTTGCGCATTGATTTAGTGTGGAAGTTGGTTATTATAGTAATTGGAATAACTGCACTCCTTGTAGTAAAGTAGATGTTTGATCTTGCGCCCTGAATTTAAATTACACTTGATTAATTGTTCATGAATAGTGTGATGTATGGATGGTTATGTAATTATTTTACTCTTGCCCAATGTTTATTTATTGATTGATGAAGGATAATGTTTCTCTTACTTGCGCCCTTAGAATGATGTCATCTTATGATTGATTTATTTAATTAAAGTCTCTTGTGCCATGTTAAATTGATGCTTAGGATGGATTGATTGTTTTCAACTTGTTTGGATTGATTTTGTTAGTGGGATGTAGACACCTCCTTGTTCCTCAAAACAGTCATTATCCTTGAGACCTTAAATGGTTAAAATCAATTGGAACCTGGGCTTGAGCGTTTCTTATGTGTCTTGGAGATCCTAATCTTGCAGGGTAGGTTGGGAGGGTAGATCTTATGTCATTTTTATGATTATCTTTATGATCCTTAAGATAGTGTTATGTTATCTCAAGTTATCATGGTGTTATCTGATGATTATCTTGAGGAGAGGATTTAAGTGCTTTATGTTTCGTATTGTTTATGCATCATTATTTATGTATATGAATGCAATGCTTATGGTTGTCATTTATTTTTGTTAATGCATCGATATGTTTATCATTATTCACGGCAATAATGCATCGGCCTTATGTCATGAATGATTGATAATGTGTTAATATTGTTTCGTTAATTTATTGGATGATGTGTCAATGATGTCATTGTTAATTGTGATGTATAGTTCCTAATGCAAAGTAAGAAAAAAAAATTACCTATTGTATTTTCGCTTTTGTTTTCGTAACAGCGGGGTCGTTACAAAAACAAGGGTGCCTCTCACAGTCCCCTCACAAATCAATATCACACAACCCACTGGTTCTCTCCTACAACTATCTCAAATTTCCTCCAGCTCTCTTCCTCTTGACCTGCCCAACCCAAGGAATGTACCCCTTCACTTCTCTCAATCCATCGAGCATCCCATTCATTTATCAGGGTCTCTTTGGCATAGGTAGCTAGGAACTCAAGGGAACTCACTACTAGGAAAAACTACCAGTAAAACAAACAATAAACACTTTTTGATATAGTGCAACTCACCCAGGAGTTCACTCGTCGGGCTTAACAACTTGGCTCTTCAATTTTCAACTCCAAAACACTCCAAAAATGATCCAACATGCTCCAGAAATTCACCCAGCCTTGTTGTTCCAACTCCCAAGCTCTTCTCCCCTATTTTATCTTGTTGTTCCTCTCAAAATTGAATGTCTAAAAATGTTTGTTACTACCCATGTGAATTTCCTCTCCGTTCCCAAGATAGTTGATTGCTTTCTCTTCCCAATGTTGATTGTAATTCATCCCCGTGCTCTCCAATAACCATGGGATGTGACTCTCACACCCACCCTATGATAGATATTCAATTATTGGGCTCTCATACACTCAACCAGAAAATAGAGGTTTTCCCCAAATGATAATAAAATTCAAAAAAGTGGATTTGAATTAATACCCATAAATTATTTCCCTTTGGACCCATCTTGGACACTCTTTAGGCATTCCCCCTCTCTTGTGTATTAATCATCCCCGATCTCTATCTATATCCCAACAGCTAGTATTACATTGTATTTATTTACAAATCAGGAAATATATTTTGCATTTACATTTTTTTTCCATGGCCACATTTATATCTACATTATGCATTAATTAAAACGGGGATTATAGTGGGGATGTTACAGTACTAGAGAGAAAAAATTGTGGTAGTGTGCCTCAGTGAGGATATGGGGACGTTGCATACTGGTATCAAAGATTTAGGTTCAACACTAGACTTGTGTGGGCCAAAGAGTAGTGTGAATTTGGTAAATTTTCTATTGCATAGGTTTATCTGTGTCAAATTTGGGGAAAATTGTAAAATAAGAGTGAAATCCCAAAAATTTTAAACACATTCAAGTAGAATTTTCAATCATAATGGTCGAAGATATGATTAATTGAATCAATATACAAGTTGCAAAGTTAAAAATTGGTCTGGGAGGTTGAATTTCATGTTTTCATGGTGTTTGAGGAGTTTAGTGAATCAACGACCTAGATCGCATTTGAATTGGCGATCAATGACCGAGATTAATTTTGGGTTGGTTAAAATTCTAAGTTCGTCGAAGAAAAAATTTTGGTTCGCCGAAAGATTTCATATTTTAGCGAAATTCATCGAAGTGGAAACAAAGTTTAGTTCACCCAAGAAGAAAATTGATGATCACCGATGGAGAAAAGCAGACGTCAATGAAGATTTTGGAGTTCAGCAAATTTTGGCGAAGCTTGGGGAATTGACGATCCAGATTGCATTTGATTTTTCGATCGAAAGTCGAGATTCATTTGCAAATTTAGTGAAGTTCAATGGATTGATCGTCGAGATGACATTGATCTTGAGATCAATGATCTAAATCCAATATAGATTTGGTTAGAAATATCTAAGTTAAATAAGTTTTGCAATGTGAAAGGAATTTTTCCAATCCCCGATGGAGCTTTCTGGAGTTCAGCGAAGTGGGAACAAAATGTAGTTCAAAGAAAATTATTGATCATTGATATAAATAAAATCATCGATCGTCGATATAAAGATAATCATCGATCATCGATACAAATGAAATCATCGATCGTTGATACAAATAAAATCATTGATCATCGATACAAAGGAAATCATCGATTGTTGATACAAAGAAAATCATCGATCGTCGATAAAAAAAATCCACTAGTACAAAATGAGTAATTTGTTACTACAAAAACAACTAAAAATTGGATATATACAACTATTTTTTAGTCGGTAACAACTAGATGCAAATTAGCAATCTTTTTTCACCCGACTAACTTTTAATCGTATTTCACTTAGTCGTTAATTGGTTGACTTGATTTTTCATATTGTAATATATTTACTTGTTTATTTGGTCATTAATTACCACCATTTTGTAGTGCATTTACTCATTTATTTGGTCATTAATTGCCACTATTTTGTAGTACATTTACTTGTTTATTTAGTTGTTGATTGTCACCATTTTGTAGTACATTTACTCATTTGTTTGGTCATTGATTGTCACCATTTTGTAGTACATTTAATCGTTTATTTGGTCATTATTTGTCCCCATTTTATAATACATTTACTAGTTTAATTAGTCATTAATTGTTGTCATCTTGTAGCATATTTATTAGTTTATTTAGTCAGTATTGTTTATCATTTTTACTCATATATTTAGTCACGTTATAAAGCACTATGCAAATAGTATAATCCTAGTCCCTTATAACGCGACTAAAATAATAGTAGTATCTCTGGTTATATTTGTTCATAATTTAGTAGTTTTATATTCATATTATTTTCTTTATTCATTATTATTCAATATAAATTAATATGATGCGAAAAAAATTTAAAAAAATCATACAATGTTGATGTTGATATAATATCAATGAAACAAATTGTATATAAAATTACATACTTAAACAATAAATAAAGATTTCATATATGCAATTGAATCAGTGGAAAGAAATTAAATTTTTATGAACGTCGTGTAAACTTGCAGCATTAACTAACAATACTATAAATAAGATCAAGTACACACATATATATAAAGTCAAGTACTATCACAATGCATTTGAGTTTCCAGCTAAATATCCACTAATACATGATGATCATTGATCATCTAGTCCATGACAAAAAATTGTCTCCATTATACTCTTAATTGCAACATCAAGCTTTCGGACAAGTACATGAAAATCATCTACATCAATGAATTTTCCAAATATTTCAATGATTTATCATGAGTTAAACTTCCTTCCTTCAATCCTCCCCACGATGGTAACCATAGGTCGGGGAATTTCAATAGGTGGATTCTCCTTCTCCATCGTTGTAGTTGTATCCTTGTAGGAAAGGTTGTGGAGTATAGACCTGCAAAACAATATGGATCCAAAGTAAGACTTATTGAAAGATACCCTCTTGGAGGATCAAACTTGATAGTATATTCTACAAAAGATAGAAATTAATAAATTGTTAGAACATTATGGATTATATGTCATATGTTATTTTTAACCAAAAAAAAATGATAAAACTAACTATATTATACTCAATAACCTCATTTACAAAAAAATTGTCCAACAATTCCTAAAACAAAGAAACTATGTTTTATAGCCTAATATTTAAAATGGCATACTACCATAGTATTTGTATCATAATATGGTCTCATAAATTCATATCCAAAGTGGATTGATATTGTTGGCCTTCCCTAGAGTTGACATCAATATTTTGTGAACAATTTTGATTTTTTATCTCTATAACTTACTAAAATTTTAGTCATAATGATAATTATATGCAAAATCGAAGTTCTAATTTTGAAATGACTCTTAGCAAATTTTCCAATTTTTTTCATTGGGTTGTTGGTTTCATCGTTAAGCGAGGATGGTTATAATCCCCCCACCAAGTTTCAAATTTCTAGAAATATGTTTTTCCCCTCATGGGTTGTCTCACCTGTGCAAGTGGGATAATTCAATTGATTGGGCCAAGTGTAAGTTCTAGACAACTTTGATGGAATAGATACCCCACCATTTGTGGAATATTAGCCCCATCCACAACATCATAGATGAATGGTTCTTCCTTGAGTGTTGTAATCCCGCTACACTTAATCATATTACTCCCAGGTTGGGGAAGGGCCTGCTTTTTGCATCATGATAAAATGAAGCATCTGTAAGAAAACATAAAAAAGGTCTAGGTTTCTACTGCATGTCTCTAGGAGGGAATCTAAATGCTCTTGTTTCCAAAGGTGCTACAGAAAGAAAATCAAAGACCCCCTTTGTATTTATGTTTTCATATTTATTTTCAAAACCACAATCACGATTTTGGAACAACAACTCTCGATAGAGGTTACCACTCTCAAAAAGAGTTCTTGAATGAAAAATATGTCAATTATACTACTTTAATATTTTATTTTGTAACAATCAATGAGAGATCATGGAATGACTCACTAATAGAGGTTTGTTTTCATACCTTTGGAATGGTAATTGTTGTTCAAGAGAAATAAGCTTTGGATTAACAACAACAAAGGAACCAATGTTAGAAAATGACATGGAAATCTACAAAACCAACAAAAACAGTTCCATCGAGTCAAAAGATCAATATAGAGGAAAACTTGGTCTAGATTCAAATTAACTCTATCTACAAAGGAATATCTATTGTTGGACTCGACCTGGCTAATAGAAAATTGAAATTGAGTTGGAGTAGAATGTGTCTATCTCATACCAATTGGCACACACGCATGCATGGGCAACATGATAACTGTATCTACCTCTCCTACTATACTTGAAAAAATATGCAATGCACAAGTAAACTGAAACGACCAATTGACCATCTCTAAGGTTAATGAACATATAATTAAAAGCAAGAAAAATGAAAAAAGATAAAAATCAATCTTCAACAAACCTAATTTAATATAGGTGGATGAGGAGTAATAGCATGAGAAGTAGAAACTTCATGCTATAGTTCCACTTGGCTAATTAGAATTATCGCTCCAGTGGTATGTTCAGTTACAACTTGTTGTTGAATAGTTCCTATATCTTTATTGTTAAAATCGGGATTTCCTTCAACCTCTCTAGCACAACATTTGAGAAGTTGAGTAGGCTTCACATATTTTGTATATACACCTAGATTTTTAAACAATACCTAAAAAATAAACTACATAAGTTTGGTCGTTATGCAAAGTAAAAGAAAACTAGAAAATCTCAATCAAACCTTATCCAAAATATTTTAAAATACCACGGGACTTGTGTACCTCAATATCAAATATAACATTTATCTTCAAATTTGTAAATACATAGATATTAGCTAGTAAACTAATGAATCCCATTGTCAAAGGATTCGGAAGTTGATAAGCAAGACTTGATTGACATGGTTCCAAAATCTACAAAGTAGAAAATGAATTACACTTCCATTAAAATTGTCAAATAATACTAAATAAATAATGGACAAACTTAACATACCTTTGAAGTAAATGGAATTACAACAATCATTAGGCCCTTTTCATAAGCCCGCTCCAATTGTATATAACAATCATTAGTAACCACCGATAAAGTAACAAATACAACCGATATTCTAGAGATCACTAGTAAATGGGAATTGATATTTATATTATATAACATTAGTGAAATACATCTCTTGAACCTCACCATGTCAAGGAAAATTTATTGTTCAAATGTAATAAATAATACTTTACTTTAACTAGGTTAATTGTGTTGCTTCTTAATATCCATCTCAATAATTACAGTGGGTTTTGTCATTGCACCTTAAGAAATAGGATACCCTCACATAGGATAGATGAGAATTTTGGCAAAAAAGTTTGATTGAATATGCTTCTCCATTTTCAAATATAAAACAATACTATATGGGGAATATATCATGAATGGTCAATGAAAATAAACCATGCTAACCAACGAACACAACATAGTTGTGAGTGATTTATGAAGAGATTTATGGAAAACAAGGAAATATAATAACAGCAAATTCACATACTAACACAACTGAAATATTCAATCTTTCAAGTTCTTGATAAAATTATTCTTCTCATTAAAGCCTCTTGTATTTTTTTTTAAACCTTCTAGACATTGATATTTTGATCCTCTTTATACAAGTTTCGACCCTAACTAAAATTGATTATTTGGAGTGATTTTCTATCTCTCAAAACACAAAAATAAATTTTGACTTTACAACTATAGAAAATGATACAACTGACTCTGGATGTTGATCTCTGTGTTTATGTGCTTCCTTGTAGCTATTTTGTTGATTCATTCTTGCACCAATTGAATAAGAACCTTCCAATCCTCATTTGAAGAATACTTATATGAATTCATTTTCCTATAGGAAATATCTAATTTTGTGTACTTGTCATAAGTGGGAACAATTGAAAACAAATTTTAAATTTTCCATAATAGATATAAATCATCAATTAAACTATCTATTATGGTTTGACCCCTTATTGCTTCAATCATATCTTGAAATTTATCGACATTTTCTCTTGCTTTGAATAACCTTTTCCTATAATATTCAAATGAAAGAAGATTTATTTTCTTACCCCAACAGATTGGTAATCCCATATGTACCAAATTATCAAACTTATTTATAAAAGGCTTAACATTCCTTTTGACTACAATGCATTTATTTTGAGCTTATTGAATCAAATTCCTCTTTGTAAAAAAATTATCTGTTTCCATCACCATTCAAGTGAATCCTTTACCCCATGATTTCTTAACTCATCTCTGGATCTAGAATTAAGAAACTTAATGATTTTATTTACTAATATAGGTTTATTACTCAATTCTTTGAAAGCTTGTTGTATGGATTTATCTGCTTCATTTCCCTAAGTTCACTCTTCTCCAATTAATATGAAGGAATCCCACATATTGGTAACTTTTGTTATAATCTAATCACAAATAAGTTGTTTTTCCCTAATCAAATAAGGTTTTCCAACCAACTTACCTTATAATTGTTTTATGTGTTTTTGCAATTTAGTTTTAACCTTCTGATATTGGGATATAAGCTCACCTCTATCACTTAATTGCTATCTTAGAATTTTAAGCTCATCATTATGCACATAAATTAATTTTCCCAAATTTTCAACTTCAACCTCTTTTAAATTCAGATCTGACGGAGTTTTGGCCAACTCCTCAGATGGGTATGTAGTTGTTGAAGGTTGAAGAGAAGTCCATTTATTTAAAACTTCAATCTCTTTCTCATACAATTCAATATGTTTTTTCATTTGAACCATATGTCCTAAAAGCTTATCCTTTTCTTGTTGTATTGCCTATGATTCAGGTGTTTGAACATGATCAATATTTGTTATATTAAGTTTCTTATTTAATGTATGGATTTAAGTATCCTTAGTTTTAATCAAGGCTTGTATAGATTTACTTGCGTTGGTATTAACTCCCAATTCAATTACCCAATTCTCAAGTTCATCGATTCTCATTTGCTTGGTCTTGTTAGCCAATTTTTCTTGCTTCAGTTGTTTTTTAATTTTATCTGCCATATTTTGCAACTTTTTCATACCAAGAGAAGATTGCATTACATCTTTGCAAATCATTTCTCCAGTATGTCTATATAAATCCATCTTATCCAATAGATGTATTGTGTCACAAATGAAAATTTGGCAGCTTTATAATTATCGGTAGTTTTGGTAATTTGATCCTTAGGTTCTAATATAGCCAAATTCAATTTCCCATTCTCATAATCTAGAGTAGATAGTAATCTAGTTTGAGAGGATCCCTGATCCAAAAGTTGAGGATATATTCTTAATCTTCATTCCCAAGAACTAAGATAAAATGTTTTTTTGTTTTTTTTGTTATCTATTTCTATAACTTCATTTCCTTCTCAGGATTTTGAGCTTTCCATACTTACTGACAGAAGAAAGTGAACTATGAAAGAAAGATTCCTTGTTGATGCCTCTGATATACTCTAAATTACTTGACTTGTGTCTTCTTACTGTTCTTTTGTCCTCTATTTTTTAACTTGATTGTTCTTCTTCCACTTATGAGACTATTTGAGAAGATTCAAAATGATTTCCCTTATTAGTCTTCTCATGATATTGTGGAGTTTCAATAATTGATGGTTGTGGTGATTAAGCAGAATCTTGTATTTGGACTTGCAAAATCCTCTGCACATCTTCCCAACTTTCTTGATTAGCTAATTCTTCCAATTGAGGTTTACTATGATGACCATAAGGAGTTGTGCCATGTTCCATTCTTTTATTGGTAATGATTAAATATGGATCACACATCCATTGTTCTCCTTGTTGGAAACCCATTTCTTGAAGAAATTTCTCTCTCACCTGCAATGTTGATCTGGTATTTACAATAAATACTTCGACTTATTTCTTCAACTTGAAAGTTACCTTTTCTTTCTTGGAAGCAAAATGAATATGATCAGATTTTAATCTTCACCTTGTGTATTCTAAAGAAAAAAATTAGATTGTTGAAAACTTGGGTAACAAGAAAGGTTGAACACCCAAATGGGGTGACAAGTGACAAGAGAGGGGAGACAAGTGGCAGGAGCAGCTGGCGAGGAGAGTTATTACTCTAAGCCGCCACCCCCGATGATATTAATTCCCCATGGAATACACCATAGGGGATATTAATTCAGTGCGCCTACGGACGCCCATGGAGGAGCGCTCCAGCCAGGCCACAGGTACTAGAGGCTTATACCAGTCCTGTCAGCCTTCAATGGCGATGGGAGGGACTTCAATCGCGCTCATCGGCCTAAAAACTGACCAAGGCGCCTGTTCTCTATAGATGTTTGCTAACTTTCCTCTGCTTTGTGATTCTTGGCCCTCCTGGCCTCTTTGCTTACCTCCTGGGTGACCTACACACTCCCTCAGACCAGTATTGCTCTCACTCCTTGATTCCCACCATGCCCTGAGACAGGGGCAAGCCAAGGCGTTCCACCAGGAACAAAAATGCCTACACTCGGGATAATCGGATCACAGCTTCTAAGAGAGCCATGATAGCTCATTTCATCCAACCTTGCAGACCCTCCAGCAAAGCTCAATCCGCCCTGTGTATTCCAAAAGAGGAAAACCTACCCACCTCTACCCAGACTCAAGATTTGCTTCCTCTACACATTCCCAAAACTGAAACCCCATCCCCGACTGAGATTTCTCCTCAACCATCCCATCTCACTTCGGCTCTACCCAACAAAGTCAAGGAGGAAGCACCTCCTTCACCTCAGAAATCATGCATGAAGGTGGAAGAAGTCAAGCTACCTTCTCATCTTGGCCCGAGCCTTGTCCATTTGCATAAGTCTCCCGAGACTCTCAGCCCCTCCACCTCCCAAGACTTTCAGCCACGCTAGTGGGAAGGGGGTTGCATCATGGAGGAGGAGATCCCCCCAAGTTGGAAATTATCAAAAGATGGGGAAGATACAGGTGAGGCTGGTGCAGATGGAGGCAATGACAGTGCTGACAAAGGAAAGGACGGTGCTGAAAAAGGCAATGACAGTGTTGAAGACACATGAGAGATCGATGTTAAAGAAGGCAATGACGGTATTTTCGATGGCTCACACCACAAGTTTCATCTCGCAGCGGAGCACTTGGAGCTTCTCTTTGACATCCGGCAATGGCAGGACGATCAGGAGCATGGCCAGAGAACCATCCACCAGTGTTTAGATATGTTGTTTGAAGCACTCTCAGATGCCCCCTCTCATGATCAGTGCCCTACCTGCAAGCAGAAGTACGTCTCGGCCTACACAGTCTATGGATGTCCAGGTTCCCCAAAAGCTTGGCGCGGCCCACCCCTGTCTATTCTCATTTTCAGCATGAATTGTGATTTTATTTTCACTATTTTTTACAGTTTTGTAATCACCATAGAAATGGCGACTCTGGAAGAAGTCTACCCTAGGCTAGTTACGTGAAAGAATCTCCTGCTAAAACTCTCAGTTTCTGCTCCAATTTTTGTAAATTGAAACTCTGCAAATATGGTCACACCATCGTTTGGAGCCACCTGTTCTGGCTTCCCTTATGTGGTGGAACAGGTGGCTGCCAAATGGTATACAGATGTACACTCATGATGCTATAATACAAGGATCTCCTTTTTATTTACAAAAAAAAAAACAAGAAAGGTTGAACCCCAGCACCATAAATTTTGATCTATGTGTGGTTTTGGAATACATATCAATCTCCTTCTTTAGTGTCAGGACTCAATTGTAAGAGCTTCTTACACTCTGGAAAAATTCTAGGAGGAACCTCTTCATGGATAATGGTGTAAGTCGTAGACATAAACTGATTGATAAACTCAAAGAATCCTACATTTTTGGGTTTCTTTCTAACCAAGGTAGTCTAGTGAATTACTTAGCAGGAGTTACCCATTCTATCCTCTATTTTCAAATCAAGATCATGTTGAAATTTGATAGATTGAAAATACAAGAATAGGTACACCAAATAAGATTGAAATATGCAACATTTGTTGACTCCAAATTCTACTAATTGGAAAGGAAGGGTATCAACCAAATATTGGGAATAGTTGAACTTGATCAAGGGTTTAAGAGAAGGTGGACAAATGTAGTACATGAACCCTAGAATACTCTCATTAACACTTTTTTCATGTCATAACCTAAAAGTGTACACATCATCGCTATGACTTGCCAGGAAATCTCAGGAAATATGTTGGTATCATAAGTAGAAGCATTTTCAGGAACATTGGTGTCTTTGTCCATATAGGATTGAAGTGAGGCATTCTTATCTTGAATATTTAATTCTTTAAAACTTGAAGCCAAGTTCTCTTCATTTAAAATTTGAATTTCAGGGGTTTCAACTAGTTTTAACATTTTAAAAATTGGTTGAGCATTTAGCACAAACAAAACCAACCCATTTTTTGATATTAAGGGCCTTTTTAACGTACATAATTTGAAGAACACTAAGATACAAATTCTGGTAAATTATACGTCCGTGGAAGTATAAATTTGGCTAAGTCATATTCTGAAGCATGATAAAAGTCACGGAGGTCCCTAAAACATTCAACAACTAACTGGTGAATTTCAAATAAATCAAAAGACAATGTAGTATTGAACACTTATTTATCCCTATCGGCCAAGTCTTGTTCTTCTACAGACAGGGTTCTATTCGATTCTAGACGCTTGGAAGACTTAATTTTATAATTAAAATGAAAATAATTCTTTGAAATACCCGAAAGGTTCTTTGAGTCAAATAAATTCGGCCTTTGTCAACTCTTTCGCTGGCTAAATTCCACAGTATTATTTATATGTTATGTATGGCACAATTTACCTTTTACCACAAGCTTCATACTTTAACCACGAACTTTTACTTTTTTATTGTTGAAAAATGTCTTTGGGACGTGGCATGTCTTTATTGGTTGAAATAACAGCTCGCAAAACATATTTAAAATGATAATATGTCATTTTAATCTTATTTTATATACGTCATGTTTCCACGTCACTACCATGTCATTTTCATGTCATCGGTGCGTCAACATATTTAAGTACATGACCATAAATATTTTAGGGGAGCCCATGGCTATTTTGAAAACCACGAGTAAGGGGGCTCGAACTCATCCCACTGTCAACACTTCACATACATAACCATAAATATTTTTTGGGGGGTCCCGTGGCTATTTTTAAAACCAACATGAAGGGGACCCGAACTCGTTTTGTTGTCAACACTTCACATGTGTGACCATAAATCTTTTGGGGGGTCACATGGATATTTGGAAAACTTCACATACCCTGAAAATCATGGCATTATATTTTAGACCGCCCCTCTCTATTAAATAGTGTGCATATTGAGGAGACCTAAAGTCAATGGTAGTCGTTGATCATTATTAAATCGCGCTCATTGTAACCTGCATATATAAAACACAATATTTTATAAAAACATGTTAAAATAAAGTTTTATTCTAATAATTTTATATTAAAACTATTAATTTCATCATTTTGAATAACTTTTTTTTAAATCAAAAGTTTTCAATGTTACAACACACGCTAAGTGTTTGGATAAAATGCCAAGAAAAAACGTGGTCTCGTGGAATGCAATGATTTATGGGCATGCATAGAATGGGTGCAGTGAGGATGCACTTAGAGTGTTTTATAAGATATGTTTAATGGGTATCGAGCTTAGTTGGTCCACCTTTGTCATTGTGTCATTGATATGGTGCTATAAATCTTATCAAAATCTTTACTCATGGAGAGCAATAGACTTGCAATCAATTCTACCCTGAAAATGCCTTCTCCTCTGAGCAAGTATGTGCATGGAAATATCTCATTTCAAGTGTTAAGGTGCTAAAAAGTGCTACAGGTTTGCAATGTGCTTGCTTCAAAGTCCATATATAATTACACAGGTGTTAAGAGAGTTATCCTCACAGGACAAGAGCCTTGGACTAGTTCCTTTTACACTGATGGATGAATATACCAATCTACTCCTGCAATTATACTCTTTGGATGACTTGGCCATATGGTATTGTAAGGGTTTCTAGGTTGTCTTTGGCTTCCAAGAAGTGTCCATAATGGACCCTCCTTTGTTGTAATAGTTGATATGCAACCACCAAATGAAACTGACCTAAATTTGAAAAAAAAGGTCTGAAGGGTACTTTTATCTTGTTTACTTGTCAAATCAATTGACCAAAGCTTCAACCTTTCCATTGAATGTCATTTGTTTACATCAAAATATAAGTAATGTTTCCAAATTAACATATTTTGGAACCAATTTACTAGCAAACAAACCATATAAATACATATATCATTGGCTCTTACTTTTCCTCAAAATGAGAAGCATCAACATAATCTATAGTGTAATTAATTTGGTATACTACTATATTATATGAAAGTATTTGTATGGGTCATGAGTGGAGGAAATCATAAATATAAATAATAAATGGAGTTAGTACTTCTCCAAATAATTACAAAAATAATGGTCAAATGATTGAAAGTATTTTTCCTTCATCAAACATATTAGATAAGCCTCACACATATTTATCAACACAACTTTTGATATCATACTTGACCATTCTTCACAAGGCATAACTAGCCAAAAAACAAATGTATTATATCACTTTCTTACTAACTCTTAAGAAGAGCATGTCAGCAGCGACCAATAGAATTCCACAAGTTTCCCAGAGCTCATTGTTAACTCTAAGAATTCATGACTTACAAAAAGTTCTAATTATAAATAAATTTATCAGTGCCTAATCAACCAAACTCCATACTTGATGCAACAAAAGCATCTCCTATAAACACTCCATAGTTGTCTTTTAGTTTCATGGGGAACCTTAGCATGTGAAAACAAGATTGATGGTTATTTAATTATCATTGCAAAATGTGTGATAGTAATTTCTTCTAAAACATGAGAATGAAGATAAATATTTGTGGAAGCTTTTATGCTAAGAAGTCTTCTCTGGAGTAGCGAGTAATTTTTTGGCATGATTTTACTAATAGGCCTAAACTACACAAGTTTGAAAAGGAAGTGTTAAGATATTATTGCGACCTTATGTTTTTCTTTGGTAGAATCTGAATGGTTGCAAAATATCAGCGACAATATAAAAGGAACAAATGTGAAACAAGTTTGCAAACATTGTCCACTTGCAACAGGCCAACAGACCCAGCCTTGTAAATTTTGCAGGCATCATATAATATTATCTCTTCATCTGAGTGATAGTTTCATGAATAACATTTCAAAGAGAACTCTCGAATACAATGGAGTTTTAGTATAGAAGTTAGCATGCCTAAGATACCTTCATCCTTGTTTTATGAATTGTTTAATGAGTTTTATGAATTTTTTAATGAGTTTTACGAACTATGTAATGAATTATTCGAAAAAAACAAGTCAAGTCTTTAGAAACAACAAATCAACATGGGTTATATAATAGAAAGGATTATGATCTAGGTGGATATTAGTGGCCACCCGCCTATTCCACTTGGACACACACCATTGTTTCTTTCGGTTTTTCAGTTTCCTTAATTGTAGCACAATTTACTATTTTTAGCAGTTTTTCGGGTCCTGAACTTCCGAATCCATTTTGAGGCCCTAAACGACGTTTTTTGGGCATGAATGCCCCAGCAAATATGAGTTCATTCGAGACTCAATATTTGTTGTTAGCAATGTAGTCCTCGGATAGATCTTTCTAACGATGTACCATGTGCGTCCAAAGGAGATACTATGCCAAAGTTACGACCCCGGGAAATTGATGTACCAATTTACCCCAACGGGGCCCATATTCTGGTGTTTCATCTCCTGGGATTAGGTTTTTGGATGTTTAGGGTTTTCCATTGTTTCTCAATAATATATAGGCCTTCGAGCCTCATTGTAACACAGAGTTCATAGGCCAGTAGCCGCCACATCTCTTCTCAGAGATAAGCTACCAGCGCCTGAGCTATTTTATTTCCATTCTGTCTGTAAGCATATTTCAGTGATTTGTTGTTAACGAAATGAAGTTTTACTTCCGCTGCATATCTGCATTTATGTGTATTTTTGTATTTCATTGTGTTCTTGCATAAATATGGATCAGTGGTATCAGAGCAGTCTGCTCTTTCTCGATCCTTCTTTGCATGTCCCCAACGCGATCGGGGTATAAGGAGTTAGGGCTCAATCTGGTTGAACCGTTGCAAGATCATCCTCGCAAACCCCAATGGTCGCCCATGGGGGAAGAAAAGAAAGATGAGGGAGCAGGAGATCCTATCAAATTATTGCTCAAGGAGGCCCTCGAGAAACAAAGGAATGTGATGATGGACAACTTTTCCCAGATCCTTCAATGACTGCCCACTAGCAGCGCATCTACATCCAACAGCCACTCTGGAGGTGCCACTCCTTTTAAGGTAAAGTAAACTTTTACATTCCCATATTTGAGGTCCAAATAGATGTAGATGGCGTTGACAGATGGTTGAATCTGCTAGAAGGATATTTCTCGGTTCATGACTTTTCCGACCGAGAAAGGATTATTTTTGCACTCCTTAAAGCCACCCCCCATGTCAAGGATTGGTGGGAAACCTACTAGGAGCAACAGAGCAAGGGGGAACCCTCTTTGTTCTTAGTCGTACCCACTTGGAATTCTTTCCGAGATACCATCAAGGAACAATATTATCCCGTGGGGAGATATGAGGACAAATACATACAATGGACTACGTTGCGGCAGCAAAGAAACCAAGATGTGCATGAACTGATGAATCTGTTCCATACCCTATGCACAAAGTTGGGTATCAAATATTCGGAGAATCATTTGGTGTTAAATTACCACAGTTGTCTTCATAGATACATTCAAGAGGAAATGGAGTTCCTCAACATCTCCTTGCTTGGTGCAGCATACCGGTATGCTGCCAAGATTGAGCGGAAGTTCAAACAGAAGAAGCAATACTTTGGGTCTGTGAATCATAAGCAAGGGAAAGGTACCCCCAAACTATCAAACAAAGGACCAAGCCAAGGCGGGGCGGCCCAGGACAACCCACCAAAGCCGCAAGCAAAGAACAACATCATGAAGCCAAAAAAGGACACGGGGAAGTGATGTGAGTTCCATAAGAGCTCCACTCACAACACAAGTGAGTGTCAAGCCAAGCAGTCACTGGTAGTCGAGTTGAAGGATTCTGAATTGGATGCAGGCTCCGACTCTGAATCAGAACCTAACAAGGGAAATGACAGGGGGAAGCAGATTATCGATGTAGAGCCCAATGCCAATGTTACCACCACGAAGATCCAGAAGAAGGAACCAGAAGATCCAGAGGAGGTAGAGCACCTCTTCCATTCCCAAATGTGGGTAAAGGGTTCCCCGTTGCAGTTCAATGTCGACAGTGGGAGCCAGAAGAACCTCATCTCAATAGAGGTCGTGAAATGGCTGGGCTTTTCGACCACAGCACACCCACAACCATACACCATCGGGTGGCTGCACCAAGGACGGGACCTGTGCATAAGCCAGCAATGTCGCCTTCCCTACAGCATCAAGCCCTTCACGAATGAGGTATTATATGCCATTGCTCCTCTTGATGTTTCTGATGTATTATTAGGCCAACCATACTTGTGGAAGTGATATGTTGTGTATGAGTCCAAGCCTCGTGTTGTTATTAGTACTTTGGGCGATATGTTGTGTATGAGTCCAAGCCTCATGCTGTTATTATTACTTTGGACAATAAGTTGTATAGGATACCGGAAATAGCATCACCTACAGCCATCTCTTTGGTTACTACAAAACAATGCAGTAAGCTCATTACCAAAACCAGGAAATTTGTTTTCCTGATGACCCTCTCTCAGGGAAAGAAGAAGATTGTGGCCACGACCTCCCGATAGGGCCCCTCTGCATGAAAACAACAGATGGATAAGGTCATGGAGGAGTACGAGGACATCTTCACCTCCCCCGTAGGGGTGCCTCTACACTGTCAGGTCAAGCACCCCTGATCTATCGGTGCTCTGTTATGGAGAATGACGAAATCAAGAGGCAGATTCAGGAGCTATTGCAGAAAGGTCACATCCGGCCGAGTTCATTGCCCTATGGGAGCCTGATCGTGTTGGTGTAGAAGAAGGATGGGACTTGGAGACTCTGCATTGACTATCGGGCACTGAACAAGATCATTGTCCAGAATAGGTACCCGATCCCACGGATTGATGACCTTCTAGACCAACTCAAGGGGGTGAATATTTCATTAAGATCGACTTGAATTTTGGGTATCACCAGGTACCAATTGAACCCTCTAATGTGTGGAAGACTACCTTCAAATCCAAGGAGGGTATTTTCAAATGGCTGGTCATGCCTTTCGGGTTGATGAATGCCCCTGCAACCTTTATGAGACTAATGGACGACATCTTGTGACCATTCACCAACTCATTTGTAGTGGTGTACTTGGATGACATTCTGATCTTCAGCCTGACTTGGGAAGAGAACCTCCACCACATCCGACAAGTCCTCCAAACACTACGGCAACACAAGTTGTGTGCCAATTTGGAGAAGTGCACTTTTGGCATGACCCAGGTTCAGTATCTGGGATACATTATTGATGAGCGGGGGGTGCATGTGTATCCAGCCAAGATCCAAGTCATTCGGGATTGACCAGCCCCAACCACCCTAACAGAGCTCCGCAACTTTTTGGGTCTTGCCAATTTCTATCGCAAGTTTGTGTTGGGATTCTCTCATATCACTTGGCCCTTGAGTCAAGTCACCAAGGGAGGAGTAAAAGAAAAATTCTTTTGGTTTGAATCTCAACATAAGGCGTTCAGTGATTTGAAGCGTCGTCTCTGCTCTGCACCAGTGCTTGCATTACCAGACTTGCAACAACCATTTTGTAACGTCCTCCTTGTTACGATAACAACTCTGATACAGGTGCCAAATTCTTTTTGTTTTAAAAGTGGGCGCGCGCGCGTACAAAGGAAACGATCAACACATTTGACTCTGCGTCGCCACCCGACGACGAATAAGACGCAAGCATGATGAACACGAAAAACAACTATCAAGGCAATCATTGTGCGATGTGGTATTATGAATCATCACATATCATAAGAAATCCATGGTGCAAGAAGATTGAAATACGAAATTCCTTCATGAAACGACATAAGTGCGAGCGAGATGGAACCAACTTTATTAAATCAAGAAGCAAGGGTAGCCATCTAATTTACTTCGAGGCGCAGAATTAATCAATCAAGGACTTTATGTGGCTGACATTTCTACAAGAAGTGATTACGCTTCTGACCGTCATACCTAACGTGGCGCTAAAGATAATATGCTATGATTGAACAATCCCTTAAGCATTATATAAAGGATCCATTGGAGTAATAGGAATTACTTGAGAGTAGCAATAAACACTAGCACATAATTACAATTTGAATGGTTGCAAACCCTTTAACACGACTTGCCTTTTGTTAAGATCAAGCTCATTTAAGTCGGGAACAACTTATCGATGGTTCAACTCCAGTAATAGTACAACTCTTATGCAGCTCACTGGGTATTCATGAGAAGGTGAATTATCTTACTTAAATGACAAACTAAGAATTCGACACCACTTAACATATCCAATCCTCTCAAGGAAATTATAACGGATCAACTTAATGAACTATTAAAGGAAGTGGAAGCCGCTTAATACATCAAATAAAGAGTTAAACGATCAACACCTTTAGCATTCAAGGAGAAATAACCACATTATGTTACACCATACTCTAATTATATTAATACCATAACCATGATTAGTAACGCAATGCCAATTATATTAAAGACCATGTCCAAGTTATATTTAACACCACCCAAAAACATCAACCAACTCCCAGTTATATTAAGGCATTACCCTATGGCATTAAAGTATATCCCATTTCTAATAGAACACTACCCCTTTATGCGCAAGGTTCTTTCTGTGAATCCCTTTTTCTTTAGAACTCTGTCAAGAGATACTACTGTAACCCTAACTCTGATGTGTTTTTCTAGCTAAATTTTAAAACAAGTGATTTCATAAAAACACAGCATAAGCAATCCTTTGTTTTTCTTGTTTTCTTCATAGCTATTAAAATTTTCCCAACAGATGATTATCCTATATGAAATTGTTTTGCCATTAATATTATAAGTGGAAGCGCACTGCATCAAATCCTATTTTTAAAATCCTCACACACGGGCAATTGACCAACCATGAGAAAACATTTTTCTGTAGATATAAATGGTACACTTATGGAAATAACTATTGAACAATAAGGACGAGAATACAGAAACTGCAGGTCTAGGTTCCGATCGAGGGTAACCAAAAATCGCACACCAAAAGGGGCCGACTTGATATTAACTGGTCACCCATTCCGACATAGAAAATAGCAAATATCGTACAGAGGAGAAAACATATAAAAATTCCTCGCTGCAATCGAGCTGAATCTCAACAATCCATCCCACTTTTTATTGGCCAATCGACAATACGCATGCAAACACATCTGCACCTGGGCGGCGACTCCATTTTAGCGCTGAAATAAGTTGGGGGCTCCCTTTCTAGCGATGAAATCATAATGTCAGCCTTCACACCAGGTATTTTAATCACACTATAATTAATTTTAGCTTTACTACTTTGGCACTAGGTGGTCGCTTCACCGCACCCACTGGTTGTTTCGTTCTCTTAATAATCATAAATTCTAATAATTAAATCTTGGTCATGAAAGAAAACGAATGGCAGCATCAATGTTCTGATCAACTTTACGCCGACATTTTTATTAATACAATATTACAATATATATTTTTAAAATAAAAGGAAGGCTCTGGTTTATAACCAGAACATCGTGACAGCAAGGGGGTGAAGCCCAGTCCAGAACCCACACGCTTTCTGAGAGCGCAGTAACCCCAGGTACCCCGCCAAGTAACAAAAACACCCATTTAAAAACAACAAAGTCATAATAAAATCTGTCACAACCAACACCGTCATATTTATGCCATTAAGGGTTACAGGAGCGTCGTCCATGCTCAGGAGTGGGCATGTAAATCACAGACCGAGGTTATCAACGCCATCAACACGCAGTCTGGTTTGGGGAAACACACACCAGTCTGAAGGCAAGGACGTGGGCCTTCTTCCCCAAAGCCCAGAAAATTCTTAACGCAAAAACCGAGACTGTGTAACCTCCACGCAGAGGTTAGATTGGGTAAGGCGTTGGGGATAGATATGGTTCCAAAACAACTTTAACACTGAGGACGCAGGGACTCTATTGGTAAAAACGTGGCTCAGGAAAGACAATGCCGAGCTTACAGCCAGCAACCCACGGCATGCCAAAAATGAAATTGCCAGAAAGGAGTTTTGGTCTCTAGCGTGACCTTACACAGGGAAATTCGTCGTTCAGGGGAGGTAGACGCAAGGCTTGAGTACTCAGATATTGCACAGTAAAAATTACAGTCGTGCTACTTACACAAATTTTTCTTTATCTAAATAAATAACAGGGGTAGGTAAAAGCAGTAAAAATAATTTTTGGGGTTATCTCGCAATAAAGCAAATTTCCCTACGAACTTCATTACAGCAATGTATATAGCAAATCATTACCAATTCCAACGAAACTTCATTACGGAAATATTTTAGCAAGAACACAAACGCAGAGATGTATAGCAGCAGTGCCGAGAAATCCCTTAACCAAACGTAGAGAAGGGTTCATATACAACCTTAAGAATTTCACATTATTCTTAAAACAACAACCTACTTGCGTACTTGTGACCGACAGAGAATAACCTGAAGACGCAATCCTGCACTTGAGATCCGTGTCGCTCCTGCTCTGTGCCGCTCCCGCTCGCCGACCATAGAGACTACACCAGTACCTCCCAGCCAAACGCTAGGGGTACTCTGCTTCCCCCCTTAGCCCCCCGAGCCGCAAAGGGGCCACACACAATCCAGACAGTAGCCTAGCTTCCCAGCTCGCCTCCAAGGCTGAGCTACCACTCAATCAGCTGAGGAAGTCCCCAACTCCTCACAAGCAATCCATCCAGTTTGCCATTTTGGCAGCATAACAATACCTCATAGCAGATCCCCCCTCTTTTCCCCCATGCCCTTTCTTTTATCCTCTTTTTGACCTAATCACCTTTTGTATTAGGTTTTCAATCAAAAACCCTAAATCATATTTATTTTAAGTTTTCCCCCCTTTTATTTTTTTTTTTCTTTTATTATCTTTTGAAAACTCAAAAAGGTAAATGCGCTAAGCATCTTTTCATTATATATATAT
>JZKD02S1845835.1:348995-374371 GCA_000966675.3 Picea glauca | reverse complement strand
GTCAATCGCATCATAATCAGGTATAAATGGTCTAACATCATAAAAGTCCAGATCACTTGCGAGCAAGTGTCCTCAAATAATAAGTTTTCTCAGTGCGCCAGAGCGGGATGTTACACATTTGAGATCGAGACACTTGCCTCCAACTATTCTATTGGGGTAGTCCTTACTCAACAGGGGAATCCAATGGCATATCACGATGAGACACTTTCCGACACAGCCTAGAAGTATCCCACTTATGACAAGGAGATGTATTCCATTGTGCAGGCTTGCAGACAATGGAAGCATTACATTTTGGGAAAGGAAATGTTCATCCACATAGACCATTGACCCTTGCAATTCATACAGACACAAGGGAAGTTGCAGAATGATTTCCATCATAAGTGGTCCACATACCTTCAACAGTTTCATTTGAACATTAATTACAAGAGAGGAAGCACCAATAATGTTGCAGACTGCCTCAGCCGACCCCCTATCATGGTGCTAACCACGGTGCTCAACTCTTGTGGGCACGATACTTCCGATTGTCCGCTTCTCTACAAAAGTGATCCAAAATTCAGCCACACATACAATACGCTCTTGGAGGGTAAGAAAGTTCCTAATTTTCACCTCCAGGATGCCCTGCTATGTCACCTGGGACATCTTTGTGTTCCTTCAAGCGAGCGTGCCAAGATGATTTGGGAGGTGCACTATAGTCGGGTTGTTGGGCATTTCGGGGTCGAGAAAATCGTGGCAGTACTGCAAAAGTATTTCTATTGGTCGAACCTTTGACAGGATGTCGGGAAGTACATCAAGTCATGCATTGCTTTCACCATTGCCAAACCAACCATCAAGAAGCAAGGCCTCTATACTCTGCTGCCCACCCCTAGTCGACCTTGGGAATCCATCTCCATGGATTATATGTTGGGCTTTCCTTCTACTAATCATGGCAATGACTGTGTTTTTGTGGTCGTCGACAGATTCTCAAAGATGTCCATTATGATGGCTTGCAAGAAGAATATCACAGCATAAGCCACTGCTAAACTCTTCTTTGAGCGAGTGTGGGTACACTTTGGGATCCCACAATCTATCATCTCAGATCGGGATAGCAGGTTCCTCAGTACATTTTGGTCCAGCCTCTGGTCGATGATGGATACCAAGCTCACCAATTCCACATATTTCCATCCGCAAACTGATGGCCAGACAGAGGTCGTCTGCCAGATGATTGTACACATTATGCACATGTACAACTCAAAGCATCCAAGCACATGGGATGAGAGCCTCTCTTATGTACAACACAACTACAACTAGGCTCTCCATAGCTCAACCAGGCACAGCCCCTTTCAGGTGGGCTTGGGATTCCAGCCACTATGTCCCATTGATGTAGCCATGCCATTTGCGGCTACTTAGGCAGATTCATCCCATGTCCAGTCTGAGGGTGACAAGGAAAACAACTTCATTGAGTGCATTCAGCACATCCTCCAACAGGTTCATGAAATCTTGGACATAGCCAATGCTAATTACAAGCAGTGACATGATCAACATTGGGTGCCACACAACTTCCAGGTGGGCGACAAAGTGTGGCTACATTTGCAAAAGGATTGCCTCGTTGGACCCTACCGCAAGATTCGTCCGCTCCGATATGGGCCATACACCATCACCAAGGTTGTAGGGGACAATTCCTTTGAGCTCAGTATTCCACCATTCCTTGGTCTGCACCCATTGTTCAATGTCGACCGCCTTCGGCCCTACTTTCCACCTCTATTGGACACATTCGACATGGCAGAACAACTCACACCAACAGAGTTACACCCAGATTGCATGGAACAAGCTGCAATTGATTGGATTATGGACACACAGATCAAGAACACCCACTAGTAGAGGATCCAGCTATATCGAGTTGTCAAAGCATGCCAACTCCTTCACCAAGGTAGGTGGCTCACCAGGGACCAAGTTCAGCGGAAGTTTCCTCATCTCATGGAGGAACTCAACACAATGGGGACCATTGCTTCCTAAGGGGGGAGGAATGATCCAGGTGGATATTGGTGGCCACCCGCTTATTCCACTTGGACACACACCATTGTTTCTTTCAGTTTTTTAGTTTCCTTAATTGTAGCACAATTTACTATTTTTAGCAATTTTTCGGGTCTTGAACTTCCAGAGCCGTTTTGAGGCCCTAAACGATGTTTTTTGGGCATGAATGCCCCGGTGAATAATTATTTATTTTAACATTGATAATTGTTTTCAAAAGTGTAGTCCTCGGATAGATCTTTCTAACGGTGTACTATGTGCATCAAACGGAGATACTATGCCAAAGTTACAACCCCGGGAAATTAATGTACCAATTTACCCCAATGGGGCCCATATTCTGGCATTTCATCTTTTAGGGTTAGGTTTTTGGATGTTTAGGGTTTTCCATTGTTTCTCAATAATATATAGGCCTTCGAGCCTCATTGTAACACAAAGTTCATAAGCTAGTAGCCGCCACATCTATTCTCATAGATAAGCTACCAGTGCCTGAGCTATTTTATTTCCATTCTGTCTGTAAGCATATTTCAGTCATTTGTTGTTAATTAAATGAAATTTTACTTCTGTTGCATATCTGCATTTATGTGTATTTTGTATTTCATTTTGTTCCTACATAAATCCAGATCAGACTACCTGTTAAAAATGTGAATCCAAATTGGCAAGTATTCACAAGAATATTTTGAATCTAGTTTGGTTAACATCGGCATTGGGAAGATATATTTTCACTAAAAATAATCCTTCCTCCTTGTTCATCCCATATATGAGATTCTCACAACTTTAAAAGGGTTGATTGTTAATCTAGTAGAGATAATGAAGGAAACATACATAAGAACTAGAAGATTTGGAATGAGAAAGAAATGGACCACCTACATCTGATACAACTGTTGATTGAATATTTTATGCATCCCATTAAGACAACAATGAATCCAAGGGTGACATGCAATAAAATAATATACTCATTGGTCAACAATAAAACAAAATATGTGGACAAATTAACAACACTAAATAATCTCGAGTACAAACATATATAATTTGAACCATGTAATTATTATATAAAAATTCAAGTACTACAATATATAATTTGAGTTTTCAACTAAATATCCACTAATTCATAAAACTTGATTATCATTGATCCCCATGACAATAATCCAACATTGGTCCATACTCTCAACAAAAACATCAACAACATCACGATTTGTGATAAGAACATGAAAATCATCTACATCGATGACTTTTCCAAATACTTCTTTGGCCACTAAGTGAAACTCCCTTCCATCTCCTTCAAACAGATACATCCATCTATTTATCAACGTATGGAAGGGGGTTGTTACTTGTCACCTTAATGATATTTACATTTGCATCTTCAAGACTCAATGCCACTCCATAGATCATAGAAAGTGAGTGAATTCGTCCAATTTTGGCACTAGCACCATCATGTGGATCTAATACTTTCACTTTCTCCCCTTCCTGGAGTACTTTGTGTCCTGCTGGAATAAATGGGCACTGTCAAAAACAAAAATGTATATATACATAAATATTAGAAAAAATTTATTACAATGATATTCTAAAAATAAGCATAATTATTGAAATAAAAAAATTGAATGCACTCATCATCGACTCAATATTTGAAATACTGGTAGGGATTTGCACTGATTGGAAATGTTCAGGTGCATTAATGTTGTCATATTTTAGATTTTTTGCAACAATATGTTTTCCTTTAATATTATGAATGTGATAAGGACCATACCTTAAAAATAGGCATTCTTTAAAATATTCTAAAATATGAATGTTTTTATAAGGAGCATACCTTTGCATGTTTTAGTGCATGTAATCTTATAACATGAGGGGTTGAAACATCCTAGCCCTTTTCTGAGTCTTTCACCATTCTTACACCATCCAAATTTACAGCTTCTTTCTATGATTGACAGACATTTCCATTAAAAAAAGAGAGGCTATGTGAGTGAAGGGAAATGGAAGAAAAATATGAACAAATTACAAATTCAAGTGAAGAAATGGTTGCAAGGAGATGAAAATTAGCTCACCTCATCTAAATCAATAAATCACCAAGCCTTATTCCATGCAGTAACAAGAGGTTTAATGGAGGAGACTAGGGATGACATTGTTTTTTCCAACCCATTTATACATTTCATTGCATGATTATAATCGTCACTTGGGGTTTCAACATTTGATGTGGCTCCTATTTGGTTTCTTTGGACTTCAAGAGATGGCAAGGGACTTTTTGTTGTATTTTTTGACATCTTATTATCTTTAGAATTTGGTTTTCCATATATTGAGCTATTTCTTTCACATGTGATTCTTTACTATTTTATTCAACCTACAAATCATTGTCAACATGCAATTAGCTAGATAGACAAAAAAAAATGCATAACTCAATGTACAATATTGTACAAAAAATCCATATACTTACAAATATGTGCTTTTTTTCTTGCAACTTACCTCAACCATAAATATATTGAACCTTCACAAGGTCTCTTGATTTCTTCCCTCTTGTACTCTTTGCCAAATAATCTTCACAAAGCATAGTTTACTTCAAATCTTTCCACTGTTTGGGAGTCAAATTGGTCTCCCTATCTTTTCCATCTAATATTAATTTTCTGCATTTATGTCTGAAATTATTCATCAAAATTCTCGTTCTCTATTTCTAATATTTAATGGATATCCTTTCACCAATAGTCTCAAAAACATTTTCCATTTGTTGTATCACTTGATCAACATTTCTTGGATATTGATCTAAAAAGTTGGATTTGGTAACATACAAATGAGACCTGATTCTCTTGCCCAACTGAGGCCCACCTTGCAACATTTTTTCCAATAGGTTGCTCATTTTTTACCTCCACCAAGTAAGCCTTTTTTCTTTCTAATTTTCTTTATTTGGCTTCCCTTTTGGTAGACTTATACACAACTTGACTAATTCTTCGTCTTATGGTGAAAGTTGATACATCTTTAGAACCAAAATTGTGTGGTGAAAATCCACTAAGATTGGTAGATACATTAGGTGTAGCCTCTAGCACCTTTCTTGGAAGAGATGTAATTAGTGTTTGTTCTATTGCAAAAGGTTGAACTAGTTTCTCCTTGGACACAACACATGTGGCACTAGGTATCTCACCAGTCTCCTCAGTTGTGCCTTCAAATATTTGTTTTAATTTTAAATAAAGTTCTCGCAAATTTGATTGTCCATATATCAATCTATCAGGAATCTCTTGGTAATGACCATGTAATAAATCAAGATGTTGATCATTATTGTTGTCAGCTTCATCTCCATGTATTGATCTATCAATGTGTTGGCTTCTACGAGTTGGAAAAAATGTGTCTTTTCTTGCCCTTTGTTCCTGCTCATTTTATGTACAATCCAATTTTCTCCTATAAAACATAAAACTTATCAAATTAGCATCAAAATCATATATAGCCTACATCATTAAATATACTATATACAACTTTCATGAAATATGCATAGAAGTAAAAATTTTAGAGGAGTAAGTACTTACTTATTTGCCAAACTAAGAGATGATGAGTATTCTTCATTTCTTGTGACATGTTATTTACAAAGAAGCTTGTATTCTATCACAATTTCATCATTCCTAGTGTCACTTTTGCACTTTCAACCCTTATTCTTCATAGCCTTTATGTCCAACATTTCACATAAAAAAACATCATTAGTGCATAGACATACAAAGACTAGAAAATATCTCTATATTTCTAAGCCATAATCCATGAGTCATACCATGAGCATAGCATTATCATTGCCTTGTCATCTCAGTGGTAATAAATGTAACATAAACAATAAAAATTAGAACACTTCAAATGATTAAAATCTCACTGGGTTGGTCATTCTTACCTCTTAATCAGATCTGGATCTAGAGGTAATTGCCACATAAATTTTATTTTAGCATTCATCTTGTCTATGGATGATTATTGCCTCTGCAAATTTTTTGGTCGTTATTATGACATTTTATCTTGCCTCATGTTGGTCACTTTTGAAAACATCGCCCCTATATAATCCCCTAAAAATAAGTTTAAACTATCTTGCCATATTCTATAAGGCATACACATATAATGGTACTAGGTGCCAGATGCAACACTTGGAAATGGAGGGTTGGGAAAAGTTTGTTGTCATGAGTACATAAGTATTGCACCATATATTAATAAGCTAACAATTGTAGGAACGTGTTCCAAAGCTAATTAAGGACATCTAGAAGTTGTGGGTTTGAAAATATTTGTTCGATGGTAAAATAACATGTAGAATTGTTTTACCCGAATGAGGTGACAGCTGGACTAAATGCGCCAAGGGAAGTTAATGAAGCTTGTCGCCACCCTCCCCCCTTTATTCATCCTGATGCAGAGCATTAACGTGGCTAGTGTAGAGGTGTGTCTATGTTGTGTGGGAAACTTAATGAGTCGATCGATTCGAGTGTTGGATTGATATAGGGATGGCACGAGGAAGATGAGGGACGTCAACTCTGATTTAATGGCATTTTCCATTATTGATTTGGGAAACTTATTGGAGGTAAGGCATGGTATATGTTCTATTATGTTTTTTGGGGCATTGTGGGTGGTCTCATCCTCCCTCACTGGAGTTCCTCATTCCCACAGTTCTCAAATCTTCTTTCCCTTTCTCCCTTGGCCTTCTGATATTCTTGCATTTGCAATGTCGCATGATAGGGATAAGCCAAAGCACAGACCAACCTACTATATCTACATGGCTCGTCGACTTCGTTTCGGTCCTTCTTCCTCAGCTTTTTTGCCACCCTCCACTAGCCCATTCTTCGTCGACTCACCGTTTTGGATTCTCCCTTCAAATATCAGAATTGGATGAAGGATGACAATAATCAAGTTTTCACTGAAGAATATTTCCCTCTGGTGTCCCTTAAGTCTCCTCTAGACTCCCAATTTATTATTGCCATAGATTTAGACCCCTCTCTTCTCAATTCCTCTCGAGAGGAGGGTGTTGCTTCCACCCTGGTATTGGGAGCTCCCTGGAGTTGTCCAATTACATAAGAGACTCTTCCTCCAATATTACTTGACGACATGGTTCAAGAAGAAGCTCGTCCAAAAAATAAGCCCAACCCCAGTGAAGATATAGTGCTCGAGGCTCCCCACCGATGCAACTTCTCATAGGATCAACTATGGTTTATCTTCAATCTGAGAAGGGATGTTGTTGACTAAATTTTTCATTAGACCATCCTTTGCCACCGATTGGATGCCTTCTTCAACTCGCTTTCAATCGATCCTATCAAAAGCAGATGTGTGACCTGCTTCCAGCCTTATGTTTTTTCTCTGGCCTGGCCTCACCCCTCAAATGGTGATGGCAATCCAGGTTCTTCGTGAGTTTGAATTTTCTTATGTCGTGTATTTTGTTTAAAATAGTCGTAGCTACAGTATTAGGTAGGCCCAATGTCATATTATAGCTTTCATAATTTTTGTTTCTAAGCTACTTATGTACAACAATTTAAACATGGATGTTTTCTGACGTAGGCGCGCCCTCAGGGCACGTCCGTTCACAGGATCTTTCCTCCTTCCTCGGCCCAAAGAACTAAAAGGTTCTTCTATTTCACTATTGGGAAATTTTCACCCACAACAACTCTCTCACGGGATCTCCCTTTCTTCTATCGGGAAATCGGACTTCACGATTTCACGAGTCCTATGGTCACGCGTTTGTTCCCCACAATTCTTCGAAATCTGATGTAAATCAATGCTGGCCTTTTACTTTGTTATCGGGGTTCCTTCTATCATGATTTCGACACTTGCGATGTCCAAAACAACTCGCTTTACTGACTCTCGATCAATATACACTGAAACTCCCCTGCTGCTTTAGCCTCTCGGGATAAGCCTTTAGTCCACGTGACCTTCCCTTATATGAACGAGGTCATATACCTTATCGGGATTTCAGGGTTTCTGATATCGAGGTGTATGTGAGTCCTTATTCCCTGGACCCCCGATTCCCGATGCGACGTCTCTGAAAGCCTTTCCGCCGTAAACAAAATCAATGACCGTGATCGTTTATTTGGATCAATGGCTCTAGGTCTCCCTCGGGATTTCGCGACTTCTAATGTCGAAGTGATTTTACTTCCGTTTTCTCCAATCTCACGAATGTCGATTCCCCGACAATTGACTTTTCCTTTCGGGGAATTTCCCGATGGCTTCGATCTCACCCATGAGTCCCTTAGAGATAAATGGCCCTGATATGCTCTCGGGCCTTTGCGACTTCAAATCCTTGATGCCTCATTCTGATGAAATGACGTCAATTGGGTCCCACATGGCACTCTCCTCTTGTCGGAGAATCAGAATTCGCGATTCCGAGCTGTAAGAGTATCCTATCCTCAGGACCTCCGATACGCCGAACTCCAACTTCGTCAGATCTTCCGACACGCGTCCCAAATGATGGACGGTTCAGATCGAACCTCGGACTTTGCCCAAATGCAAAGTCTAACCAATTCACTTGTATGAACCCCAATGACGAAATCCCTGATGTCTTCTCAGGGGTTTCCCTCTGCTCACGAGGACTTAAATCCTGTGCAACTCCTGTTGAACCGGACAGTTGACGGTTAACTGGGTGGTGATCCGACGACTCAGGACCCCTGGAACTAGAACTCTGAATGCAGTCATAGCTTCCCTGCTCCTCTGGTTGATCTGACGGCTGGCGGGATTCCGCAAATCCTTTCCATAATATCCTAACCGTATGTTCTCTCCTTTGTGAATCTGTGCGTGAACCAAGCGTTCCCCCTATGCACAACTCACGACGCCTCCTAGACACTTCCAGTCGTAACTCCCCTGCATTGTTCTTCAACCACTTGAATACCATATCCTTCCTGAGCTTTCTCACGACTCTGAGTCTTAGAGAAGATTTTGTTTTGCATGCACTCCTTGCGGCAACCTCCAGATACCTTCAAATATCTGAGAACCCTTCGACTATGCGCACACCTGCAGCAACAGTCCTTCGATGCTTCGCTCAGATTCATAACTAAGACTTTCCTTAGCCTGAGCACTCCTTGCACGGCTCCTATAACCCAATTTCACTTCTGGGTGAACGAGAACAAGAGTTAAATTATCTGAGTCTTCTATCAACGCACTCCTTGCAGACGACTTCGACTGCACTCCTTGCAGGAATTCCTGATCAGATAGAGAAATGGTTGAAACTCATTCCACTTCCTCTCAGACTTCAATCTCAACACATGAAATCATATACACAGCATAACATCAAATGCATGACAGGAAGCAAACATCTATGAGTATATCAATCAACATACACACASAGAGAATAACACAATGCCATGAATTTGAATCAATTTCCTTCTATTAATTCAAGACCTATACATGGAATTTGTTACACGGCTCTCTGCATGCTCTTCTTCTCAATGCTCAGAATTATGTTACAATACACAATGAGGGTGTCTATATCCCAGTTCCCTCTTGCGCTCTCAAACAGTCTAATCTAGAATTAAATTTCTATCTACCTGCATTAACTACTTTAAATGTCGTCTATCTACTAAGGATGAGAGCGTATGGCTCAAGGTCCATTACAATATACAAGTGCACCTCATCTTAATGGCTCTTTTAAGATCGTGCATCAATTTCCAAGGTGATTTCAAAATTCGTGTTGGCTTGTCCAGCTGTCCTCTTGCATTCCGCGTTGGCTCGCTTGAACTGGGAGATGCTCCTGCATCATACTCCCTCTCTTGAAAACTTTCATGGGCTCCTGTCCATGAGCTCCTGCATGGTCTATCCATGCTTCTGTATCTCCACTTCAATCTCCCAGCTAGCATCTTCCACTGGATGGTTCTTCCATTTGAACAGATACTCAAAGTATTCTTTCCGCCTATTCCTCTTGCTCACTTTCTTGTCCAGTATGCACTCCATCTGTGGCTTCTCTGCAACTAGCATTTGCTTTATCCACTGGATCACTGGCTGCTCATTTTCTGCTTCTGCATCCTCAGGTTTATATGGGTATAAATCTAAGACATTGAATATCGGAGAGATTCTGATCCCATCGGGTAATTCAATCTCATAAGCATTTTCTCCCATTTTCTTCAAGACCTTGCATGGTCCAATTTTCTTCATCTTTAACTTATTATATGTTCCTCTCGGGAACCTTTCCTTTCTCAAATGTACCAGAACTAAGTCACCAACCTCAAACTGAAGTTGTCTTCTATGTTGATCTGCTCTACGCTTGTACTCCTGGCTTGCATTCTGCAACCGTTCCTTCACTTGGCTGTGAAATTCCTTCACCACTTATGTGAAATCTTCTGCACTAGCGCTCCTAGTTGCAGTCTGTTCTGAATCCCTCAATTCAGAAATTCCCCTTGGTTGTATGCCATAAACAATCTGAAATGGACTCTGTCCTGCACTCCTATTGACTGAGTCATTATACGCAAACTCTGCCTGCGGCAATATATTGTCCCAACTGTTGTGGTGCTCTGTCACCAAGCTTCTCAGCAAATCTCCTAGACTTATGTTTACCACTTCTGTCTATCCATCCGTCTAAAGATGATAAGTCGAACTAAATAACAGGTTAGTTCCCAGCTTCTTCCATAAGGTCCTCCAGAAATGCCCTATGAACTTCATATCTCTATCTGAAACTATGCTCCTTGGTAAGCCGTGAAGTCGAATGACTTCTTTGAAAAACAAGTTCGCGATGTGAGTCACGTCACTGGTTTTCTGACATGGGATAAATTGTGCCATCTTAGAAAATCTATCCACCACCACAAAGATTGAATCACAACCTCTTTGTGTTCTTGGCAACCCCAATACAAAATCCATGCTAATCGCATCCCACGGCCTTTCAGGTATGGGAAATGGTTGATAAAAACCCGCATTCTGCTTCCTCCCCTTCGAATGCTGGAAAATTCTACATCTGTCCACAAATCTCTTGACCTCTGATCGCATCCCTGGCCAAAAGTATGACTCGCTCAGCTTTGCAAATGTTTTGTCCTGACTGAAGTGTTGGGCCAATCCTCCGTTGTGTTTCTCCTTCAGCAGATTCTCCCTCATGGAACAATTTGGAATACACAGTTGATTGCCTTTAAATAGAAATCCTTCTTGGATCATGTATTCGTCCCATTTGTTGCTATCTATGAGAACTGGATTCTCAGTTGCTTCATACTCTTCCTTAAAGTCTGGGTCATCTACATACATGTCCCTGAGATCATCAAAACATAATGTTTTGACTCTGAACTCCTGCAACAGAAAACACTTCCTGCTCAAAGCACAGCAACTTTGTTAGCAGTACCAGAAATATGTTTAATCACAAATGTAAAATTTTGCATGTATTCAACCCACTTAACATGCCTCTGATTCAACTGCTCCTGTTGAATCACAAATTGTAATGCATGGTTATCACTGTATAGAATAAATTCTTTCGGAATCAAATAATGCCTCCACCTCTTCAATGCCTGTATGATGGCATAAAACTCCTTATCATATGTGGAATACTTCACCTTCACTTCATTCAGCTTCTCGCTGAAGTATGCTATTGGCCTGTCTTCTTGACTTAAGACTGCCCCAATTGCAAATCCGCTTGCATCGCATTTCACCTGAAATGTCTTCAGGAAATCCGACAACACCAAAACTGGTTGTTCCATGATCTTCCGTTTCAACAGATTGAAACTTTTCTCAACCTCATCAGTCCAGTGAAAAGATTTGTGTCTTTTCTTCACTATATCCATCATCATTGCGCTAATTCCACTGAAATTCCTGATGAACTTCCAGTAGAAACTAGCCAAACCATGAAAACTTCTCACCTCAAATATATTCTTCGGTGATGGCCAATTCTTGATCACTTCTACCTTATCTGGATCCATCCTCAACTCATTTTCCGAAATAACAAACCCCAAATAAATGAGCTATGTCTTCATGAATGAGGACTTCTTTACATTTATCAGCAACTTCTCTTGCTATAACCTCTTCATCACAATGGCCAAATGCTTCATATGTTCAGCTTCCATTTTACTGAAAATCAACATATCATCCAGATATACGATAACAAATTTTCTGATGAAATCTTTCAGGACTTCATTCATCAACCTCATAAAGGTACTTGGCGCATTTGTTAATCCAAATGGCATAACAAGCCATTCATACAAACCCTCGCTTGTCTTGAATGCTATTTTCCATTCATCACCTTCTCTCATGCGAATCTGGTGATATCCACTCTTCAAATCAATCTTTGAAAAGAATTTTTCTCCACTTAAGCAATCCATCAAATCATCCATTATTGGCAATGGGAATCTGTACCTGATATTTATCTTATTAATCACCCTTGAATCAGTGCACATCCTCCAGCCTCTGTCTTTCTTCGGACTGAGTACTGTCGGAACAGCACACGGACTCAAGCTTTCCCTGACCAAACCTTTGTCCAACAAATCCTGGACTTTTCTTTTGACCTCTTCATTCTCCTACGGCATCAATCTGTACGCGGCTTTGTTTGGTAAACTGAATCCTAGTATGAGATCAATGTGATGACTCACACTCCTGATTGGTGGCAACGAACGAGGTAAATCGTCCACTACAATGTCAGTGAACTCTTCCAGCAGTTCCTGAACTTCTTCTGGAAAATCATCCACTCTTGTGCTAGTCAGAACAATCTTCGATTTTCTGACCACAATGAAGTGTGGATCCTCCTTCTTCTTAACCTCGATAAGGATTTCCTTCCCACTCATGAGAAGTACTATGTTGCTTACTTCCGGCTTCATGTCCTTATCCTTAATCGGAAGCAACATGTGTGTCCTCCCATTCTTCTCCAGGGTGTATGTGTTCATTCTCCCATCATGAATCACATTTCTATCATATTGCCATGGTCTACCCAGCAATAGATGACAAACATCCATAGGAATGACATCACATAATATCTTATCGTTATATCCCCCTATCTTAAATTCAACTAAGCATTGTTTGGTGACATTTACCTGATGTCCTTTTTGTAGCCACGAAACTTTATATGGACTTGGATGATCAGTCGTTTCCAGCTCCAGATTTTCTACCATCTCGGTTGAAACGAGATTGTCCATGCTACCGATGTCCACAATGGCCTTACATGCCCAACCCTTGGTCTTGCAAGCTGTTCTAAAAAGTTTGGTCCTTTGGACTAAACTTTCCACCTCTTTCTCTGGTGTCAAAAGGACTTTTCGCATCACCAACGATCTTTCACCTTCAGCGTCTTCTACCTGAACATCTCGCCTCTATGCCTCGACGATGTGAGTCTCTCCAACCTCTTTCTTTTTCTCTGGACACTCGTAAGACTTATGCCCATTCTTTCCACATGTGAAGCATGTGATTACTCCACCTCTTCCTCTTCCCCGACCTCTAGACGAGGAAAAGTATTATTATCAGCATACCCCCCTCTCTGCTCAGTATGTTTCCCTCTTTGCTCAACGTATTTCCCTCGCTGTGAACTTCCACCTCTCTCTGTCCGAGTCTGAGGTTTCTTCCAATCATCCCTGGTCTTCTGGGTTCTTTTCTGGGCAATTGATTTGCCTCTAGGTTGACTTCTGCCTCTGCCCCTCTGACTCTGCTTTCGGCTCAGCTTCTCTTCAGCTTTCAAAGCCATTTGATAAGCATCTTCCACCGTTTGGATGGTCACGATACTCATTTCATCATGAATCCCATATCTCAGTCCATTCATATACCTGGCCACTTTTTCATCATTGCTTTCACGATGACCTACTCTGATATTCAACCTGTAAAATTCCTTAGTATATTCCTTTACCGACATCAGCTTCTGTCTCAGGTTCTGCATTCTCCTGAACAAAGAAATTTGATAGTCCCTGGGAATGAATTTTGCCTTCATCTTTGCAATCATCCTGTCCCAGCTTTTAATTTTCTGCTTGCCTTGGCAACGCCTATTCGCTTGTAGTTCATCCCACCACAAGGTTGCATGTCCTTTTAATCTCGTGATGGCATGCCTAAATTTCTTGTCCTCTTCGATATCTTCATAGTCAAAATAGGTGTCTAGAGCTCTAATCCAGTCTAGAAGCTCTTCTACATCCAGATTTCCCTCATAAACTGGAATGTCCATCTTCACCTTTGCACCCATTCTTGCAACAGCTTTAAGTAAGCGCTCATTTGCTGCATCTTCTGCTGGGATTTCTTCTTCTCCGTGTCCAGCATCATCTTCATTTTTGGACTCACAGATATCTCCTACATCAGTTGAGCGCCTTTGTCTTATCTCCATGTCCACAACTCTAGCGCGTAAGTTATGCAGATCTCTTTCTACTTCTAGATTTTGCACTTCTCTACCCCTTCCTCTGGGCGTTTCCCTTTCCTCCTCTGGATCAGGTGATTGCCTATCCCTTCTCCTTGGCGGCATGGCGAATTCTCCTTTTCCCCGCTACAGAAAGCAAAGAAGCTTTTCTAAGCTCTTATACCACTTGACGCAGGTGTGCCCTCAGGGCATGTCCACTCACAGGATCTTTCCTCCTTCCTCGGCCCGAAGAACTGAAAGGTTATTCTACTTCCCTATCGAGAAATTTTCACCTACAGCAACTCTCTCATGGGATCTCCCTTTCTTCTATCGGGAAATCAGACTTCGTGATTTCGCGAGTCCTGTGGTCACGCGTTTGTTCCCCACGATTCTCCAAAATCTGATGTAAATCAATGTTGGCCTTTTACTTTGTTATCGAGGTTCCTTGTATCGGGATTTCGACACTTGCGATGTCCAAAACAACTCGCTTTACCGACTCCCGATCACCGATACACCGAAACTCCCCTGCTGCCTTAGCCTCCCGGGCTAAGCCTTTAGTCCATGTGACCTTCCCTTATATGACCGCGGTCATATACCTTATCGGGATTTCGGGGTTTCTGATATTGAGGTGTATGTGAGTCCTTATTCCCTGGACCCCTGATTCCCGATGCGACGTCTCTGAAAGCCTTTCCGCCGTAAACAAAATAAACGGTTGTGATCATTTATTTGGATCAACGGCTCCAGGTCTCCCTCGGGGTTTCGCAACTTCTAATGTCGAAGTGCTTTTACGTCCGTTTTCCCCGATCTCACGAATGTCGATTCCCCAACAATTGACTTTTCCTTTCGGGGAATTTCCTGATGGCTTCTATCTCACCCATGCGTCCCTTAGAGATAAACAGCCCCGATATGCTCTCGGGCCTTTGCGACCTCAAATCCTTGATGCCTCGTTCTGACAAAATGACGTCAATTGGGTCCCACACGACAATCTCCTCTTGTCGGAGAATCAGAATTCGCGATTCCGAGCTATAAGAGTATCATGTCCTCAGGACCTTCGATACCCTGAAGTCCGACTTCGTCATATTTTTCGACACGCGTCCCAAATGATGGACGGTTCAGATTGAACCTTAGACTTCTCCCAAACGCAAAGTCTAACCACTTCACTTGTATGAACCCCGATGACCAAATCCCCGATGTCTTCTCAGGGTTTTCCCTCTGCTCACGAGGACTTAAATCCTGTGCAGCTCATGTCGAATCGGACAGTTGACGGTTAACTGGGTGGTGATCCGATGACTCACGACCCCTGGAACTAGAACTCTGAATGCAACCATAGCCTCCCTGCTCCTCTGGCTAATCTGACGGCTGGCGGGATTCCGCAAATCCTTTCCACGAGATCTTGACCGTCCGTTCTCTCCTTTGTGAATCTGTGTGTGAACCAGGCGTTCCCCCTGCGCACAACTCACGATGCCTCCTAGACACTTCCAGTCGTAACTCCCCTGCACTGTTCTTCAACCACTTGAAGACCATATCCTTCCTGATCTTTCTCACGACTCTGAGTCTTAGAGAATATTTTGTTTTGCGCACACTCCTTGTGGCAACCTCCAGATACCTTCAAATATCTGAGAACCCTTCGACTTTGTGCACACATGCAGCAACAGTCCTTCGATGCTTCACTCAGATTCACAACTGAGACTTTCCTTATTCTGCGCACTCCTTGCATGGCTCCTATAACACAATTTCACTTATGGGTGAACGAGAACAAGAGTTAAACTATATGAGCCTTCTGTCAACGCACTCCTTGCGGACGACTTCGACTGCACTCCTTGCAGGAATTCTTTCTCAGATAGAGAAATGGTTGAAACTCATTCCACTTCCTCTCAGACTTCAATCTCAACACATGAAATCATATACACAGCATAACATCAAATGCATGACAGGAAGCAAACATCTATGAGTATATCAATCAACATACACACACAGAGAATAACACAATGCCATGAATTTGAATCAATTTCCTTCTATTAATTCAAGACCTGTACATGGCTCTCTGCATGCTCTTCTTCTCAATGCTCAAAATTATGTTACAATACACAATGAGGGTGTCTATATCCTAGTTCCCTCTTGTGCTCTCGAACAGTTTAATCTAGAATTAAATTTCTATCTACCTGCATTAACTACTTTAAATGTCGTCTATCTACTAAGGACGAGAGTGTATGGCTCAAGGTCCATTACAATATACAAGTGTGCCTCATCTTAATGGCTCTTTTAAGATCGTGTATCAATTTCCAAGGTGATTTCAAAATTCGTGTTTCCTTGTCAAGCTGTCCTCTTGCATTCCACGCTGGCTCGCTTGAACTGGGAGATGCTCCTGCATCACTTTCATAATCTTGTAGCCGATTCTGGTTTCCATTTGTTTGGCAGGACAAGTTACAAGCTTTGTTATTTGCATTAGTTTACTAGTTATCTAAGGTAATACAACTTTTATTTACAAAAAAAAAAACATGTAGAATTGTTTTAATTATTGTTATGGTACTATAAATGGGCATTGGAAAAGTTAGGAACCCAATAGATGCACAGCATGGATAACAGAAAATAAAAGGAGAAAAGAAAAAGAGAATACCACATTATGGTCTATGGATTGGTGATCATGTTGTCATGTATCCAATTTCTCTATATTTAAAATCTCTAGTTCATTTTTTAATAAACATTGTCGTTGTCTTTCAATGGTTTTGTAGTTGCATTGTACACCATGTTTATGAGATAGCAACCCTTAATATGTTTGGATCTACTACATTGATTTTAGTTTGAACAACCTAATTTATGGTGATTTATATAGAACATAACATAGTACTTGGAAATTGAGTTTCATTATTTCCTCAAGCTGGACAAAGAAAAATCTATGCAAGTAGTTGTGATGTCGTAATTGTTGTATGAATCTATGTCAAATGATAGAATTTTGTGATATAATCTCAGATAAATACTACACTGTGTATTGGAAAGAAGACGCAAAAATATTGATTTTTGGCACTCTAAAGTTCAGGATTTCTTAGTGGCTTTGGCTAATAAACAGTGTGATCATGTTGAAAAGTGGCTTCGTTGTAACATTACAAAATTTTCTGGGAATATCGATGTACAAAATTTGCAACTAGAGGCAATTTTATCACTTGTAGAACTGAAACAGAGGCTCTTTGTATGTTGTTGTAAATGTTTTGTAATATTTTGGTTGTGTTCTATAGAAAGGTCATTCCTTTGATCACTCATGTGTGGGTAACCATTGTTCCGATGAGAAGTGCACATATTTCTCACTTGAATCATGCCATGGAAATGAAGTGGATGAATTCTAGCATTTCGCAAGTCATGGTGGGAGTTATGATTGCAAAAAGAAAAATCATACATGTATGAAGCTTTGTTATTTATTTGACAAATCATCTAATTGTAGCAAATATTGTTCCTTGAAGGTTGGACATTGAAGTCTTTGTAAGTGTAATTTGCCTCAACATATGTGTAAGGTGAATTTTTCTCTTCCAATATGCAAAAAATCCTTATGTGATACAAATTGAGCTTGGGATCATCAAAAGCATGCATGTTGTGAGAGATATTGTCCTAAAAAAAAATACATCATGGAGGGGTGTCCTAGAAGATATGTTCACAAAGATCACTTCCATGAATTGACAAGTGATGAACATTTCTATGGTAATGAGCATGCTTGTCATAAGAAATGTGAAGTGAATGGAATTTGTGATATTTTCACTGAACTTGTGTGATAGACACGCTCATTTCAAGGTAGAAGAGGTTTCTTTGAGTATGAACATGTCTTTGAAAAAAATGGTCTAGAAAAGGATTGTTGCATTGTCATTCCACCTTTTCAAAAATACCATGATGGTGAGCATCTCCACACACTAAATCCAAATGTAGTGCATTGTTGTAAGGTAATATGTCAAGCCGGTAGATATTTTTGTCAAAAAACCATAAATCATGATGGTTTACATCATACGGTTCATGGGAACATGAGGAATGTCATTTTTGCTTCAGAACATGAAGAGTTTGATATCCAGGGTAGGAAATATGCTTGGGGTGAATCTGATCTGGTAGAGATGTGTAACATGCATTGTAAAGCACAAGGTTGAGGCCACATTCATTTGATTCATTGTCCTATGTATGACAATTGCACAAGTTGTATCTATGATGGCTCTCGGCATGAGACAAGAAAATATGGCCATGCTGAGGATGTGCCAAAAGGTGAACTTACCCATGAGACTTACTGGAAGAAAATGTGGTTTGAATATCCATGTATTGATAATGATCATACAAAGTTTTATCTATCCAATCATATATGCAAGTCTGAGTAGCATAATAAAATTGTTGGCAGTTCCTCAAGGTTTTACTGCACATAGAAATTATGGCATGTTCCTGTGAGAAGAATTGCTTCAATGGCATCCTCTACTAGCCACATAATTGTAGGGTAGAAGGGAGGACTCCACGTTCTACTTGTTGTATATAGAGAGTGTTGTTTTTTATGAGTTTTGAATCTCTCATGTGCCAATTTTGAGGAAATGTTCAACAATGGTAAGAACAGATTGGGATATAGTGGAGGTACCATAAGTCAAGTAGCTTTTGTTCAGTAGAGAATTCTGACTCGTGACTAAAATAGATGTTAACATAATTACTTTTGAAGTTACAATGCAAATGGAAGGAAATCAGTAGTCTCTTGAGGTACCAAGTATACATTATGTATTTGACAAGCAAATAAAACATTGCACAGTACTAAAAACAAGTAGACCATGATTAGAATAACCCACATAAAAATGTATGTAGAGATGCATGAAAACAAAAATGAAAATGTTGCATATCCAATGGAGTGGAAAATGAAGGCTAAATTTCATATAGAGTTTAGTACAACCATTTGGCTAATCCCATGGCCAAAACAATAAAATCCATTTGGATAGTGAAAATTTAATTGATAAAGTTAAGGTGATAAATCATCATCATGATCATCTACATTGCCATCGATATCTCAATCCCGATCACTCATGTATGCATCTCTTAATTTTCTTCCTTGTCACCATACAATAGATTGGATTGATCATGCATTACATTTTCTCTCTTGGTCTCTTCATTAGAAATCACAATTTATTCTTCAAATACTTAATCATCATCTTCAGTTACTTCTTGTAATGTTTCTTGTAAATTATTATATTGCCCATCATGAATTATATCAACATCTTCCATGAATTTCCTTTTTGAATGAGACTCTATTTGAATGACATACAGACATATTGGGCTTGTTACATGATCAATTAGAAATGACTGGTTAATTTGAAGAGGGAAAACATACGACTCATTAGTCTTTGATAAAATTTGACATGTATTTGCACATACAACTCCATACTCATCATGTTGTACTGCAGATGGCTTGATCCATTTACATTTTAATAATATATGAGTAGTTTCACCATAATCAACTTGAATAATTTGTTCTATGAATCCAACATAAAAGTTATTTTTAGTGTCGTGATGAAATTCAACATTAACAATACAATCACAATTTTCCTTTACTTTGTTCTTTTCTTCCACTCTTAAATGACTACCATAAGCCCACAATCCACTGAAATGACAAGCCCATATATGTGGAGGTCATGAAATCTCAACTTCCTCATTCATTATATCTTGACCTTCTTGTTGTGCATCATTGATTGCATCAACAATCCAATCATCAAATTTTGGAAAAGAACCACCTCCAATATTCAAATCCTGAAATCTTCAGTTTCGAGATGGATGCATCCATGTTTGAATCTTTTCTTCATATTTTCTACATAGAATATGAACATGCAAGGCAGTAAGAATGATAATCACAATTTATCTATTATATCAAATTAAATAAATAAATTATCATGTAAATAATATTTCATCTATGCCACTTGTTGAATGAGTATGTGTTTTGAAGAACATAGGCATGTATCGTAGTTCTTTCCTCATGTGATAGCTTGAAATGATGTCCATTTCCTTATAACACTCCACCTACAACTTTCTCGTCGTATTCATCATCCCATACATGTCGATTGACATCGCTAAAATCATCCATATATTCTGTGTAAAATCTTATGGCCTCTTGCATTAAATATCCCTCAAACATGCTACTTTCTGGTTTTGCCTTCTTACAAAAATAAATTTTTAAAACCTTCATATATCGTTCTATAGGATACATCTATCTCGCTCTTATTGGGCCACAATACTCTAGTTCATATTCTAGATGTATAATAAGATGCAAAAAAATATTGAATATTGTTGGTGGAAATTCCAATAAACAAAGGACTTCAATGACCTCTCCCCTCAAATTATCCAAGTTTGAAGGATCTACCACATGAAAAATCATTATGATCTTCAATATTAAGCCTCACCTTATAATTCCCACTCTTGGCCCCTTTTCCAAACTTAATATGATTGCAATAGGTAAAATATCCTCAATTATGACATCATAGTCATGGGTCTCGAGGCCTCTTAAGCTATTATTGTCAGTTTGGCTTCTAATATTACTACTTACATATCCAGTAGGAAAGTGAGTATGAGACATCAAGTTTAAGAATTTTGCATGTCGTTCCTTTGTCCACACATAAGGAGAAATAGGTTTTCTATATTTTCCATCACCGTATTTTTCAACCCAGAGATTTCGATGAATCTTTAGTTATTTAAAGTAGAGACGTGATGAAACTCTATCATTTGCACCAAAAATATTTTCTATAATAGCAAAAGCTATGTTTTTCTCAGTATGCATAAAGTCAACAATATGCCTAATAGCTATATGCTTAAAGTATGGTAACTTATGGAATATGCACAATCATTTTACATTGTTATCATTAAGTGGATCATTTTTACTACCATAAATGCCACTACTATCAATAAAATGCATCCTTTTATGCATTCTCAATAATGTATCCACTTGTTATTGTTAATGGTGCTTCACAATTATCTTCCTAACCATTGAAACATGACTTTTTTCGATGATGTGGATGCTCCATTTTAAGGTAAGCATGATCTCCACAATAAAAACACTTATGCAAACTACTTGAGCGCCTCACAAAACCCTTAAAGATGCAAGCTAGACATCCATGGTATTCATGAACATTGAGACCAATCAATGTGCCATATGTGGGAATATCATGTATTATAAACAATAAAGAAGCTCTTAAAGTGAATTGGATTGAATCGCCATCTATTAAAAATTGAATTGTGTCAATTCCTTTCCACAATTCAGCTATCTCATCAAACGATGGCTCTAAATAAACATCAATTGTATCTGAAGTTACACTTTTATTTCCTGGTACAATCATTGACATCATTAAGAAGAATGGTTTAGTTGCTAACCATGGAGGCAAGTTATAATTTATTAAAAACATTGGCCAAGTTGACCATTTAGTACTTTGATATGAGAATGTGTTCACCCCATCTAGAGCTAAACCCAACCTTATATGACGAGGATATTTAGTGAAATTGGGCCATCTATTGTCAAATTCCATCCATATCTTAGAATCAACCACAAGTCATTATTTTCCATTGGTGCTCTTATTTTGGGCATGCCATTGCATAAGTTCAACGATGTCTCGACATCTGTACATTCAAAGAAATCATGGGATTATTGGAAAGTGGCGAAGAACCTTTCTAGAAGATGAATTTGATTTCAACCCTAGTATATACCTCCCTTCATTACATTTCATACATTCAGTCTCACTTGCAAGTTTTTTGTGAAATAATACACAACCATTCACACATTTGTGGATGGTTTCATACCATAAGCCTAGCTTAGTGATTTGTGCTTTACATTCACTTTGTTTTGTTGGAAATGTGTATTGAGGTGGTATCAACTGACGTAACAATGCCAATAACTCATCAACACTCTCATTTTTCCAACCATGCACCACTTGCAAGTTAAGAATTAGAAGGATTGTTTTTAAATGACTTAACTTGCAAGTACCATACACAGGTTTTGAAGCATCCTCGATCAACTTGTTCCAATCATCCTTGAGACCCTCATTCAACATTCTATCAACTTCAATCCCTTCATCTAAGATTCCCTCCTCTTCATCTATGTTTCTTGCCTCTTCAACTATGTTTGGTGCCTCTTTGTCTCTCATGCTACGCAATTGTATGTTATCTGGATAATAATTTTGAGGGAAAGGGCTTATATCGTTATGACAAGATTTTAGCATATGTTCATAGATCACTTTTCTTTTTTTCGTCTTCCCACCGCGATAGTCATTGCATGGACATGCATATCTATCCAAGCTCTTTTGATTGGCTATTCTCTCATCATGTGCATGGCATTCATCAGTTGTCAAAATTGAGCATTGAATCATCTTCAATTTTCTACATTCAATTATGAAAATGGTATATTAGTTAACAAATCTAGGAAAACAATAACATTGGAACAATCTAATCATGTAGGAAAACTAGCATAAAGCATTCTAGAGTTCATTTGTCTACCTTCAACTATTTTGTACCAGCAATATATCAATTTTAGATTTGTAATACAATGTAGACATGTTACAATTAATGTGGTGAATTGTAATTGGCATAAACAACAATATTAGACATTGGCATATCTATAACTTACACCAGAAAAATCCAAATTAAGGTCATTTCATATCACAATAAGGCATAGATCAAGCTTGTTTAACTCTTATTGGACAACCAATTATGATCTATGTGATTAGCTCACAGTTAACTTAAAGTTACAATCTATAACCATTGCAACTAACTTCCAAGTAGAATCAATAGGAAAGAAAGAAAAAATTCATGTCAAACCAACACTATATCAAGGGTATTATTCTAGTCACAAAATGTTGTAATCCTTAAAACTTCTAAAATAGATCTTTTCCACATGGTGTCTCCTTGCTTTCTATGATATTAAAATGCTTAGGATATTGTAATGTGTCCCTAACAATTTCATCTATAGAGAATTCACCCACAACAACCCATTTTTTCCAAAATCCCACCAGGAATATTCAAGGGCCTTAGGTGCATTAACAACAATATTCTCCATTAATAATAAGACTATCTTCGAGCCATTTAGAAGTTGTTTGTGATTGAGTAAACAAGATTCAGTTTTACATAAATAAATAATTAGATCTTGTTTAGCTTCCTAGATTTATGCCTTTGAAGTTTATTCAACAACCATAAAATCTATAGGCTTTGGAGTTGCAAATTCATTGGCATGAATTGGATTATTGTACCATGTTGTAACTGTAGGACTGGTTGTTTGACAAGGCTTAGATTTATTTAGAGTAGCAATATGTATATATATTTGCAAGTCCAAATCCTATAGACTTTATGGATGTTGAATAAACTTCAGAGGCATAAATGTAGGCAACTAAACAAGATCTACTTATATATTTATGTAAAATTGAATCTCAATGTTCACCATATTTGGAAAATGACAATTCTAGAGAACTGCAAGTAGTCATCAAAGAAATTTCATTGTGCCTAAGGAATTACACATGTCCCTAGGATAGATTCTTTTGTATGATTTAAGAGGTTGAATTCAACAAAATATAAATGGGAACGCTTAAGTGATCCAGAAGTGGCCTATCTAGACATTTCCTTCTTGGAGTACCTGGGAAGTATTTTTTGTGAAGGGCTTCTTTCCACCACTCCAATTTACTCAAGACAAGTATCCAACTAGATTAGCATAAATTTCCTTGATCTAGATTAGATCATTATATTATTTTTTTATCTATCTCACTACTTTTTGGGTGGAAAAATTGGAGGAATCAGCTTGCAAGGCCATTTCGACGGTTGGTCCAAATTTAGAAATTTGGGTCTAAAATACAATCAGAAATATTTCAGAGCCATTTTGAGGCATCAAGCAACCTTTTTTTGTCCAAACCTTAATATTGATTAATATTCTAAATTATACGTTTTGATACCTTTCCAACGACACGAATCATTTGTCAATCAGAGTTCATATGAGAAAGTTATGCCTCCCACAAGTTGACCTACCATATTGATCACCATGGTGCGAGTGGATGCCATGTTAGCCTCCATTACTTAGACATGTGGGGCTATCCATGTAGTGTATTTTATAACAACATTCTAGAAGGTCCAAAACCTTATCACAATTGAAGGTTGGGGAAGTCAAAAACCTATCCCTAGATGGCTATTAGGCTATGTTAAAAACTGAGCCACTAGGAGGAGAAGGGGTTTCATTCTTTTGTATTGTATATTGTTCCATAGCTTAGCAGAACATCAGAGAGTGGTATTATGTGAGAATAAAAAAGGGTGAGAGATTTTGTAGCAGCCATACATGTTATAGTTCAAAGGAAACTCCATAGAGAGTGCCTCTTTATTTGTACTTGCCTCATTTCTATACCAAAGAAAAGAGAGCAGAGCAGCCTCACCTTCTAGTTGGGTTTTCTCCCATATTGGGTTTCCCAAGTCATATCTTGTGTTTATTTGTGGATGGTGTGAATGTGTTTTAATTTTCTCTATTTTCAACATTTTGTATATTTTATCAATGACTAAATATTATGGAGATATAAAGGAAATTAACCTTCATAGTAAAGATTTCAATATTTTATTAGATATGTTGTGACGAACTATTCCAATGGAATATCCACGGAAGTTTACAGATCATTCCTTATTCACGAGAACCATATATCGAACAATAATCTCTCCTCACTCAAAGGGATCATAAATTATCTTTCAATTGAAAAAGTTCAATTTCCTATGATTTGATGGCTTCCCACTATGTCACAAAAAATGCATAACTATCTTTCCAATGTTATGAAGGATTCTTACAAATGTAAACAAGGTTGAGAATAGGCAATTGGGAGGAAAATTACATATTTGAAGAACATACATTGCTAAGCTAAGAAATTAAGAGTGAAATAGGGTGCCATGTAAAGGTTTTTCCCTAATTCCATTAATGTGGGAGACTTGGCCTAACCATTACAAGAGAAGTGAGGGCCCTTTGATAGAAAAGAAACCTGCTTGTACTGTTTCAGGATAAATCCGTAAGTGCAGACACAAACCGATCTCTCTAGATCCACCTGGATCTAGAACAAAACAGGACAAAATAATACACTTTCCCTATATTTTAACTGTTGAATGAACTAGGAGGCAAGAATCATGTACATACCTTATGATCGCTTCCTTGGGTCTTTGTTGTTCCAAGCTTCGCTCCAATGCT
>JZKD02S1845835.1:304222-348945 GCA_000966675.3 Picea glauca | reverse complement strand
CATCCAGATTTCCCTCATAAACTGGAATGTCCATCTTCACCTTTGCACCCATTCTTGCAACAGCTTTAAGTAAGCGCTCATTTGCTGCATCTTCTGCTGGGATTTCTTCTTCTCCGTGTCCAGCATCATCTTCATTTTTGGACTCACAGATATCTCCTACATCAGTTGAGCGCCTTTGTCTTATCTCCATGTCCACAACTCTAGCGCGTAAGTTATGCAGATCTCTTTCTACTTCTAGATTTTGCACTTCTCTACCCCTTCCTCTGGGCGTTTCCCTTTCCTCCTCTGGATCAGGTGATTGCCTATCCCTTCTCCTTGGCGGCATGGCGAATTCTCCTTTTCCCCGCTACAGAAAGCAAAGAAGCTTTTCTAAGCTCTTATACCACTTGACGCAGGTGTGCCCTCAGGGCATGTCCACTCACAGGATCTTTCCTCCTTCCTCGGCCCGAAGAACTGAAAGGTTATTCTACTTCCCTATCGAGAAATTTTCACCTACAGCAACTCTCTCATGGGATCTCCCTTTCTTCTATCGGGAAATCAGACTTCGTGATTTCGCGAGTCCTGTGGTCACGCGTTTGTTCCCCACGATTCTCCAAAATCTGATGTAAATCAATGTTGGCCTTTTACTTTGTTATCGAGGTTCCTTGTATCGGGATTTCGACACTTGCGATGTCCAAAACAACTCGCTTTACCGACTCCCGATCACCGATACACCGAAACTCCCCTGCTGCCTTAGCCTCCCGGGCTAAGCCTTTAGTCCATGTGACCTTCCCTTATATGACCGCGGTCATATACCTTATCGGGATTTCGGGGTTTCTGATATTGAGGTGTATGTGAGTCCTTATTCCCTGGACCCCTGATTCCCGATGCGACGTCTCTGAAAGCCTTTCCGCCGTAAACAAAATAAACGGTTGTGATCATTTATTTGGATCAACGGCTCCAGGTCTCCCTCGGGGTTTCGCAACTTCTAATGTCGAAGTGCTTTTACGTCCGTTTTCCCCGATCTCACGAATGTCGATTCCCCAACAATTGACTTTTCCTTTCGGGGAATTTCCTGATGGCTTCTATCTCACCCATGCGTCCCTTAGAGATAAACAGCCCCGATATGCTCTCGGGCCTTTGCGACCTCAAATCCTTGATGCCTCGTTCTGACAAAATGACGTCAATTGGGTCCCACACGACAATCTCCTCTTGTCGGAGAATCAGAATTCGCGATTCCGAGCTATAAGAGTATCATGTCCTCAGGACCTTCGATACCCTGAAGTCCGACTTCGTCATATTTTTCGACACGCGTCCCAAATGATGGACGGTTCAGATTGAACCTTAGACTTCTCCCAAACGCAAAGTCTAACCACTTCACTTGTATGAACCCCGATGACCAAATCCCCGATGTCTTCTCAGGGTTTTCCCTCTGCTCACGAGGACTTAAATCCTGTGCAGCTCATGTCGAATCGGACAGTTGACGGTTAACTGGGTGGTGATCCGATGACTCACGACCCCTGGAACTAGAACTCTGAATGCAACCATAGCCTCCCTGCTCCTCTGGCTAATCTGACGGCTGGCGGGATTCCGCAAATCCTTTCCACGAGATCTTGACCGTCCGTTCTCTCCTTTGTGAATCTGTGTGTGAACCAGGCGTTCCCCCTGCGCACAACTCACGATGCCTCCTAGACACTTCCAGTCGTAACTCCCCTGCACTGTTCTTCAACCACTTGAAGACCATATCCTTCCTGATCTTTCTCACGACTCTGAGTCTTAGAGAATATTTTGTTTTGCGCACACTCCTTGTGGCAACCTCCAGATACCTTCAAATATCTGAGAACCCTTCGACTTTGTGCACACATGCAGCAACAGTCCTTCGATGCTTCACTCAGATTCACAACTGAGACTTTCCTTATTCTGCGCACTCCTTGCATGGCTCCTATAACACAATTTCACTTATGGGTGAACGAGAACAAGAGTTAAACTATATGAGCCTTCTGTCAACGCACTCCTTGCGGACGACTTCGACTGCACTCCTTGCAGGAATTCTTTCTCAGATAGAGAAACGGTTGAAACTCATTCCACTTCCTCTCAGACTTCAATCTCAACACATGAAATCATATACACAGCATAACATCAAATGCATGACAGGAAGCAAACATCTATGAGTATATCAATCAACATACACACACAGAGAATAACACAATGCCATGAATTTGAATCAATTTCCTTCTATTAATTCAAGACCTGTACATGGCTCTCTGCATGCTCTTCTTCTCAATGCTCAAAATTATGTTACAATACACAATGAGGGTGTCTATATCCTAGTTCCCTCTTGTGCTCTCGAACAGTTTAATCTAGAATTAAATTTCTATCTACCTGCATTAACTACTTTAAATGTCGTCTATCTACTAAGGACGAGAGTGTATGGCTCAAGGTCCATTACAATATACAAGTGTGCCTCATCTTAATGGCTCTTTTAAGATCGTGTATCAATTTCCAAGGTGATTTCAAAATTCGTGTTTCCTTGTCAAGCTGTCCTCTTGCATTCCACGCTGGCTCGCTTGAACTGGGAGATGCTCCTGCATCACTTTCATAATCTTGTAGCCGATTCTGGTTTCCATTTGTTTGGCAGGACAAGTTACAAGCTTTGTTATTTGCATTAGTTTACTAGTTATCTAAGGTAATACAACTTTTATTTACAAAAAAAAAAACATGTAGAATTGTTTTAATTATTGTTATGGTACTATAAATGGGCATTGGAAAAGTTAGGAACCCAATAGATGCACAGCATGGATAACAGAAAATAAAAGGAGAAAAGAAAAAGAGAATACCACATTATGGTCTATGGATTGGTGATCATGTTGTCATGTATCCAATTTCTCTATATTTAAAATCTCTAGTTCATTTTTTAATAAACATTGTCGTTGTCTTTCAATGGTTTTGTAGTTGCATTGTACACCATGTTTATGAGATAGCAACCCTTAATATGTTTGGATCTACTACATTGATTTTAGTTTGAACAACCTAATTTATGGTGATTTATATAGAACATAACATAGTACTTGGAAATTGAGTTTCATTATTTCCTCAAGCTGGACAAAGAAAAATCTATGCAAGTAGTTGTGATGTCGTAATTGTTGTATGAATCTATGTCAAATGATAGAATTTTGTGATATAATCTCAGATAAATACTACACTGTGTATTGGAAAGAAGACGCAAAAATATTGATTTTTGGCACTCTAAAGTTCAGGATTTCTTAGTGGCTTTGGCTAATAAACAGTGTGATCATGTTGAAAAGTGGCTTCGTTGTAACATTACAAAATTTTCTGGGAATATCGATGTACAAAATTTGCAACTAGAGGCAATTTTATCACTTGTAGAACTGAAACAGAGGCTCTTTGTATGTTGTTGTAAATGTTTTGTAATATTTTGGTTGTGTTCTATAGAAAGGTCATTCCTTTGATCACTCATGTGTGGGTAACCATTGTTCCGATGAGAAGTGCACATATTTCTCACTTGAATCATGCCATGGAAATGAAGTGGATGAATTCTAGCATTTCGCAAGTCATGGTGGGAGTTATGATTGCAAAAAGAAAAATCATACATGTATGAAGCTTTGTTATTTATTTGACAAATCATCTAATTGTAGCAAATATTGTTCCTTGAAGGTTGGACATTGAAGTCTTTGTAAGTGTAATTTGCCTCAACATATGTGTAAGGTGAATTTTTCTCTTCCAATATGCAAAAAATCCTTATGTGATACAAATTGAGCTTGGGATCATCAAAAGCATGCATGTTGTGAGAGATATTGTCCTAAAAAAAAATACATCATGGAGGGGTGTCCTAGAAGATATGTTCACAAAGATCACTTCCATGAATTGACAAGTGATGAACATTTCTATGGTAATGAGCATGCTTGTCATAAGAAATGTGAAGTGAATGGAATTTGTGATATTTTCACTGAACTTGTGTGATAGACACGCTCATTTCAAGGTAGAAGAGGTTTCTTTGAGTATGAACATGTCTTTGAAAAAAATGGTCTAGAAAAGGATTGTTGCATTGTCATTCCACCTTTTCAAAAATACCATGATGGTGAGCATCTCCACACACTAAATCCAAATGTAGTGCATTGTTGTAAGGTAATATGTCAAGCCGGTAGATATTTTTGTCAAAAAACCATAAATCATGATGGTTTACATCATACGGTTCATGGGAACATGAGGAATGTCATTTTTGCTTCAGAACATGAAGAGTTTGATATCCAGGGTAGGAAATATGCTTGGGGTGAATCTGATCTGGTAGAGATGTGTAACATGCATTGTAAAGCACAAGGTTGAGGCCACATTCATTTGATTCATTGTCCTATGTATGACAATTGCACAAGTTGTATCTATGATGGCTCTCGGCATGAGACAAGAAAATATGGCCATGCTGAGGATGTGCCAAAAGGTGAACTTACCCATGAGACTTACTGGAAGAAAATGTGGTTTGAATATCCATGTATTGATAATGATCATACAAAGTTTTATCTATCCAATCATATATGCAAGTCTGAGTAGCATAATAAAATTGTTGGCAGTTCCTCAAGGTTTTACTGCACATAGAAATTATGGCATGTTCCTGTGAGAAGAATTGCTTCAATGGCATCCTCTACTAGCCACATAATTGTAGGGTAGAAGGGAGGACTCCACGTTCTACTTGTTGTATATAGAGAGTGTTGTTTTTTATGAGTTTTGAATCTCTCATGTGCCAATTTTGAGGAAATGTTCAACAATGGTAAGAACAGATTGGGATATAGTGGAGGTACCATAAGTCAAGTAGCTTTTGTTCAGTAGAGAATTCTGACTCGTGACTAAAATAGATGTTAACATAATTACTTTTGAAGTTACAATGCAAATGGAAGGAAATCAGTAGTCTCTTGAGGTACCAAGTATACATTATGTATTTGACAAGCAAATAAAACATTGCACAGTACTAAAAACAAGTAGACCATGATTAGAATAACCCACATAAAAATGTATGTAGAGATGCATGAAAACAAAAATGAAAATGTTGCATATCCAATGGAGTGGAAAATGAAGGCTAAATTTCATATAGAGTTTAGTACAACCATTTGGCTAATCCCATGGCCAAAACAATAAAATCCATTTGGATAGTGAAAATTTAATTGATAAAGTTAAGGTGATAAATCATCATCATGATCATCTACATTGCCATCGATATCTCAATCCCGATCACTCATGTATGCATCTCTTAATTTTCTTCCTTGTCACCATACAATAGATTGGATTGATCATGCATTACATTTTCTCTCTTGGTCTCTTCATTAGAAATCACAATTTATTCTTCAAATACTTAATCATCATCTTCAGTTACTTCTTGTAATGTTTCTTGTAAATTATTATATTGCCCATCATGAATTATATCAACATCTTCCATGAATTTCCTTTTTGAATGAGACTCTATTTGAATGACATACAGACATATTGGGCTTGTTACATGATCAATTAGAAATGACTGGTTAATTTGAAGAGGGAAAACATACGACTCATTAGTCTTTGATAAAATTTGACATGTATTTGCACATACAACTCCATACTCATCATGTTGTACTGCAGATGGCTTGATCCATTTACATTTTAATAATATATGAGTAGTTTCACCATAATCAACTTGAATAATTTGTTCTATGAATCCAACATAAAAGTTATTTTTAGTGTCGTGATGAAATTCAACATTAACAATACAATCACAATTTTCCTTTACTTTGTTCTTTTCTTCCACTCTTAAATGACTACCATAAGCCCACAATCCACTGAAATGACAAGCCCATATATGTGGAGGTCATGAAATCTCAACTTCCTCATTCATTATATCTTGACCTTCTTGTTGTGCATCATTGATTGCATCAACAATCCAATCATCAAATTTTGGAAAAGAACCACCTCCAATATTCAAATCCTGAAATCTTCAGTTTCGAGATGGATGCATCCATGTTTGAATCTTTTCTTCATATTTTCTACATAGAATATGAACATGCAAGGCAGTAAGAATGATAATCACAATTTATCTATTATATCAAATTAAATAAATAAATTATCATGTAAATAATATTTCATCTATGCCACTTGTTGAATGAGTATGTGTTTTGAAGAACATAGGCATGTATCGTAGTTCTTTCCTCATGTGATAGCTTGAAATGATGTCCATTTCCTTATAACACTCCACCTACAACTTTCTCGTCGTATTCATCATCCCATACATGTCGATTGACATCGCTAAAATCATCCATATATTCTGTGTAAAATCTTATGGCCTCTTGCATTAAATATCCCTCAAACATGCTACTTTCTGGTTTTGCCTTCTTACAAAAATAAATTTTTAAAACCTTCATATATCGTTCTATAGGATACATCTATCTCGCTCTTATTGGGCCACAATACTCTAGTTCATATTCTAGATGTATAATAAGATGCAAAAAAATATTGAATATTGTTGGTGGAAATTCCAATAAACAAAGGACTTCAATGACCTCTCCCCTCAAATTATCCAAGTTTGAAGGATCTACCACATGAAAAATCATTATGATCTTCAATATTAAGCCTCACCTTATAATTCCCACTCTTGGCCCCTTTTCCAAACTTAATATGATTGCAATAGGTAAAATATCCTCAATTATGACATCATAGTCATGGGTCTCGAGGCCTCTTAAGCTATTATTGTCAGTTTGGCTTCTAATATTACTACTTACATATCCAGTAGGAAAGTGAGTATGAGACATCAAGTTTAAGAATTTTGCATGTCGTTCCTTTGTCCACACATAAGGAGAAATAGGTTTTCTATATTTTCCATCACCGTATTTTTCAACCCAGAGATTTCGATGAATCTTTAGTTATTTAAAGTAGAGACGTGATGAAACTCTATCATTTGCACCAAAAATATTTTCTATAATAGCAAAAGCTATGTTTTTCTCAGTATGCATAAAGTCAACAATATGCCTAATAGCTATATGCTTAAAGTATGGTAACTTATGGAATATGCACAATCATTTTACATTGTTATCATTAAGTGGATCATTTTTACTACCATAAATGCCACTACTATCAATAAAATGCATCCTTTTATGCATTCTCAATAATGTATCCACTTGTTATTGTTAATGGTGCTTCACAATTATCTTCCTAACCATTGAAACATGACTTTTTTCGATGATGTGGATGCTCCATTTTAAGGTAAGCATGATCTCCACAATAAAAACACTTATGCAAACTACTTGAGCGCCTCACAAAACCCTTAAAGATGCAAGCTAGACATCCATGGTATTCATGAACATTGAGACCAATCAATGTGCCATATGTGGGAATATCATGTATTATAAACAATAAAGAAGCTCTTAAAGTGAATTGGATTGAATCGCCATCTATTAAAAATTGAATTGTGTCAATTCCTTTCCACAATTCAGCTATCTCATCAAACGATGGCTCTAAATAAACATCAATTGTATCTGAAGTTACACTTTTATTTCCTGGTACAATCATTGACATCATTAAGAAGAATGGTTTAGTTGCTAACCATGGAGGCAAGTTATAATTTATTAAAAACATTGGCCAAGTTGACCATTTAGTACTTTGATATGAGAATGTGTTCACCCCATCTAGAGCTAAACCCAACCTTATATGACGAGGATATTTAGTGAAATTGGGCCATCTATTGTCAAATTCCATCCATATCTTAGAATCAACCACAAGTCATTATTTTCCATTGGTGCTCTTATTTTGGGCATGCCATTGCATAAGTTCAACGATGTCTCGACATCTGTACATTCAAAGAAATCATGGGATTATTGGAAAGTGGCGAAGAACCTTTCTAGAAGATGAATTTGATTTCAACCCTAGTATATACCTCCCTTCATTACATTTCATACATTCAGTCTCACTTGCAAGTTTTTTGTGAAATAATACACAACCATTCACACATTTGTGGATGGTTTCATACCATAAGCCTAGCTTAGTGATTTGTGCTTTACATTCACTTTGTTTTGTTGGAAATGTGTATTGAGGTGGTATCAACTGACGTAACAATGCCAATAACTCATCAACACTCTCATTTTTCCAACCATGCACCACTTGCAAGTTAAGAATTAGAAGGATTGTTTTTAAATGACTTAACTTGCAAGTACCATACACAGGTTTTGAAGCATCCTCGATCAACTTGTTCCAATCATCCTTGAGACCCTCATTCAACATTCTATCAACTTCAATCCCTTCATCTAAGATTCCCTCCTCTTCATCTATGTTTCTTGCCTCTTCAACTATGTTTGGTGCCTCTTTGTCTCTCATGCTACGCAATTGTATGTTATCTGGATAATAATTTTGAGGGAAAGGGCTTATATCGTTATGACAAGATTTTAGCATATGTTCATAGATCACTTTTCTTTTTTTCGTCTTCCCACCGCGATAGTCATTGCATGGACATGCATATCTATCCAAGCTCTTTTGATTGGCTATTCTCTCATCATGTGCATGGCATTCATCAGTTGTCAAAATTGAGCATTGAATCATCTTCAATTTTCTACATTCAATTATGAAAATGGTATATTAGTTAACAAATCTAGGAAAACAATAACATTGGAACAATCTAATCATGTAGGAAAACTAGCATAAAGCATTCTAGAGTTCATTTGTCTACCTTCAACTATTTTGTACCAGCAATATATCAATTTTAGATTTGTAATACAATGTAGACATGTTACAATTAATGTGGTGAATTGTAATTGGCATAAACAACAATATTAGACATTGGCATATCTATAACTTACACCAGAAAAATCCAAATTAAGGTCATTTCATATCACAATAAGGCATAGATCAAGCTTGTTTAACTCTTATTGGACAACCAATTATGATCTATGTGATTAGCTCACAGTTAACTTAAAGTTACAATCTATAACCATTGCAACTAACTTCCAAGTAGAATCAATAGGAAAGAAAGAAAAAATTCATGTCAAACCAACACTATATCAAGGGTATTATTCTAGTCACAAAATGTTGTAATCCTTAAAACTTCTAAAATAGATCTTTTCCACATGGTGTCTCCTTGCTTTCTATGATATTAAAATGCTTAGGATATTGTAATGTGTCCCTAACAATTTCATCTATAGAGAATTCACCCACAACAACCCATTTTTTCCAAAATCCCACCAGGAATATTCAAGGGCCTTAGGTGCATTAACAACAATATTCTCCATTAATAATAAGACTATCTTCGAGCCATTTAGAAGTTGTTTGTGATTGAGTAAACAAGATTCAGTTTTACATAAATAAATAATTAGATCTTGTTTAGCTTCCTAGATTTATGCCTTTGAAGTTTATTCAACAACCATAAAATCTATAGGCTTTGGAGTTGCAAATTCATTGGCATGAATTGGATTATTGTACCATGTTGTAACTGTAGGACTGGTTGTTTGACAAGGCTTAGATTTATTTAGAGTAGCAATATGTATATATATTTGCAAGTCCAAATCCTATAGACTTTATGGATGTTGAATAAACTTCAGAGGCATAAATGTAGGCAACTAAACAAGATCTACTTATATATTTATGTAAAATTGAATCTCAATGTTCACCATATTTGGAAAATGACAATTCTAGAGAACTGCAAGTAGTCATCAAAGAAATTTCATTGTGCCTAAGGAATTACACATGTCCCTAGGATAGATTCTTTTGTATGATTTAAGAGGTTGAATTCAACAAAATATAAATGGGAACGCTTAAGTGATCCAGAAGTGGCCTATCTAGACATTTCCTTCTTGGAGTACCTGGGAAGTATTTTTTGTGAAGGGCTTCTTTCCACCACTCCAATTTACTCAAGACAAGTATCCAACTAGATTAGCATAAATTTCCTTGATCTAGATTAGATCATTATATTATTTTTTTATCTATCTCACTACTTTTTGGGTGGAAAAATTGGAGGAATCAGCTTGCAAGGCCATTTCGACGGTTGGTCCAAATTTAGAAATTTGGGTCTAAAATACAATCAGAAATATTTCAGAGCCATTTTGAGGCATCAAGCAACCTTTTTTTGTCCAAACCTTAATATTGATTAATATTCTAAATTATACGTTTTGATACCTTTCCAACGACACGAATCATTTGTCAATCAGAGTTCATATGAGAAAGTTATGCCTCCCACAAGTTGACCTACCATATTGATCACCATGGTGCGAGTGGATGCCATGTTAGCCTCCATTACTTAGACATGTGGGGCTATCCATGTAGTGTATTTTATAACAACATTCTAGAAGGTCCAAAACCTTATCACAATTGAAGGTTGGGGAAGTCAAAAACCTATCCCTAGATGGCTATTAGGCTATGTTAAAAACTGAGCCACTAGGAGGAGAAGGGGTTTCATTCTTTTGTATTGTATATTGTTCCATAGCTTAGCAGAACATCAGAGAGTGGTATTATGTGAGAATAAAAAAGGGTGAGAGATTTTGTAGCAGCCATACATGTTATAGTTCAAAGGAAACTCCATAGAGAGTGCCTCTTTATTTGTACTTGCCTCATTTCTATACCAAAGAAAAGAGAGCAGAGCAGCCTCACCTTCTAGTTGGGTTTTCTCCCATATTGGGTTTCCCAAGTCATATCTTGTGTTTATTTGTGGATGGTGTGAATGTGTTTTAATTTTCTCTATTTTCAACATTTTGTATATTTTATCAATGACTAAATATTATGGAGATATAAAGGAAATTAACCTTCATAGTAAAGATTTCAATATTTTATTAGATATGTTGTGACGAACTATTCCAATGGAATATCCACGGAAGTTTACAGATCATTCCTTATTCACGAGAACCATATATCGAACAATAATCTCTCCTCACTCAAAGGGATCATAAATTATCTTTCAATTGAAAAAGTTCAATTTCCTATGATTTGATGGCTTCCCACTATGTCACAAAAAATGCATAACTATCTTTCCAATGTTATGAAGGATTCTTACAAATGTAAACAAGGTTGAGAATAGGCAATTGGGAGGAAAATTACATATTTGAAGAACATACATTGCTAAGCTAAGAAATTAAGAGTGAAATAGGGTGCCATGTAAAGGTTTTTCCCTAATTCCATTAATGTGGGAGACTTGGCCTAACCATTACAAGAGAAGTGAGGGCCCTTTGATAGAAAAGAAACCTGCTTGTACTGTTTCAGGATAAATCCGTAAGTGCAGACACAAACCGATCTCTCTAGATCCACCTGGATCTAGAACAAAACAGGACAAAATAATACACTTTCCCTATATTTTAACTGTTGAATGAACTAGGAGGCAAGAATCATGTACATACCTTATGATCGCTTCCTTGGGTCTTTGTTGTTCCAAGCTTCGCTCCAATGCTCTTGTATCATCCGAACCACAACAAAACAAACCAATCGAAGTGAAGACAATTCAATATATTCAACAGTTAATCCACACATATGATCAAGGAATTATGTAATAAAGTGATATCAGCTTTATGGGAAAGGGACATATTACTGTATTATATTGATTGAAAGTGAAACTTACAACCCGAGCCTTGATGTTGCAAACCTCCTTTCGATGGCTCCTAGCTCTGACACACACACTTGCTCATGCATGAAGAAAATCAACCTCTTTTGATAACCTTGTTGGTGTCTCTAGCTGATGTAGCATCAGTCCTTCATACAATCTTACACTAATTCTCCAATCAATCTCTTGCTAGTTTGATTCTCACCTTTTCCATGAACATTCGCTTCAATATATAGGAGAGAATAGATTTGTTACTTGGATAGGAATGATCCCAAGATATCAGGAAAACCAGTACTTAGATAACCATTCGAATGCCAACTCATCCTTCTAGAAGGCTCGAGAACTTCATCTTTTTCCTTCCTTTAGAAGATGTTCGCACCCTGATAGTTAGGTACAGTGCGAACCCCTCGCACCCCAGCTTAATGCAGCCTGCGAGAATCATGCATTCTCGCAGGCAAATATATAGGTAGCCCGCGAACCTCCCTTAAAAGTATGATTTATGGAAGCAGACAAAGGTAACTTTTCTCAGGAAAGTGTTCTAGTGAAGAGCTTGATTTTTCCATCATCATTACATTATTATGACAACCAAAATTGTGGATAACATGTACAAAGGCCACAACTACAATTTTTGAATTTGGTTTACAGTTCTAGATGAGCAAACTAAAGGATCAACATGATAACAAAGGACAATTATATTAAAAGACAATGTCAATAATTCTGTCATTGGACCATAGGATTTGATGAAGTGGCCAAGAAGTATTTTTTTTAAATGAAATGTTAATGGAATCCTCTCTTGACTTGTGACCTAGCCTGCATATTTGTTGGAGGTTAGTTAGAAAATGGTCTTGTGTAGTTTGATTGGACATAGAAATGCCATCTATCTAGAAAATGATTGCCTCAAACATGACTAATGCTAGGTATAGACAAATACAAATCACTATACAAAAATGATCTAGGTTAGTTGTATGGAAATCATATCATAGATAGATCTCTCATCAATATCTCAATTATGGAGACCTATGGAACGACCGAATGGACATACTATCTGAAGATGTTTTGATCCTAAGTTGGTTTGAGAAATCAATCTATAGAAAGCCAAGTCGGGAAAGCACACAATTATGTAAGAACTTTTTATCAATGTAAATGAACATAGTTTTTCTACTTCAAAAGTGAACAAAATATCATATTACTTAAAATATACAAATATTTTAACATTCAGGTTATGAATAGTCTTTGTTGATTCTTTAAATGATATTTTTTGGAAATATTTGATGCTAACATGTGTCAATTATGTAGTAGAAGGGGATTTCGACTCCAAATTAGCTACCAACTACAATTTCTGATGCAGGGGCATCTCAAGTGAGCCAGCGTGAAAGCAAAAGACAGTTGGACAAGCGCCAGCGCAAATTTTTAAATTACCTTGAAATTGATGCGCCATCTTAAATAAGATAATTAAGAAGGGGCGCACTTGTATAATGTAACCGGACCTTGAGCGATTTTCTCTCGTCCTTAGTAGGTAGAAGGCATTTATGGTAGTTAATGAAAAGTAGATAGAATTCAATTCTAGATTAGACAGTCTTAGAGCACAAGAGGGAAACGGGATATAGACACCCTCATTGTGTATTGTAACATAATAGGAAGCAGGATTGAGAAGAGCATACAGGAAAAATAGAGAGCTGTGTAGCAGACTCCATGTATAGAAGTTCTAAATTAATACAAAGAAAGTTGTGATTCAGACTCATGGTGTTCATATATTCTCTGTGTATGCATCTTTGAATCTTATGCTCATGAATGTTTTTACTCTTTCTGTCATGCAATTGCTTTTATGCTATGTATGAGTGATTTCTTGTTGAATGTCTGAAATCTGAGAGGAAAGGGTAATGGAATGAGTTTCAATTGTTTCTTTGCCTGAGCAAGAGTTCCTGCAAAGAGTGCAGTTGAAGTGTCCACAAGGAGTGCGTTGACAAGGCGTTCATAGGTTTGTCTCTGAAAGCTCAAGAGAGATAGCTTTTGTTCTCACTCCCACAGAAGTGCAGTCAGGCACATGAGCCGTGTAAGAAGTGCGCAGGCTGAGTGAAGTCTCAGAGTTTCAAATCTGAGCGAAGCATTGAAAAACTGCTTCTGCAGGTGTGCGTAGAGTCAAAGGACTTCAACACTTAGGAAGTGCTTACAAGTCTGCCGCAAGGAGTGCGTGCAAGGGTTTTTCTAAGAAGACGCAGAGTCGTGGAATGTTCAAAAGGATTCGAAGCCTTCGAAGTGGCCAAAGGAAATCATAGCAACGTCGAACCGCAGGAGGACGAGCTCTCGGGGGAAGAGACGGACGGTCGAAATTCTCGGTGGAGAGTCCGTGAAGTCCCGTGAGTCGTCAGATCTCACAGAGAAGCAGGAGAGTTATAGTGGAAGCGTCGAAAGGTTCTAAGCTCAGGAGGAGTAGGACCGTAGATCCAAGCCATAAGGGTCATTGGATTTACATGTTGATCCTTGTATCGGGTTTTCGTGCGTGGAAGTTCCGTAAACCTTGCAACGGGAATCGCGATATCCCGAACCGCGAAATCCTGAAGGCCAAGAGAATGGCGTGGGACCGCAGGAGTCAGCGAGGCGGATAGGTGGCGCACTATTGACATGGAGTCAAACTCCATTTACCATTTCGAAGAATCGTGGAGTAATGTTCCGAAACCTTTGCATTAGGATTCGCGATATCGCGAAGTCCGAAGTGCTGATGAAGTGAAGTGGTGTTGAAAAGTCAAAGCGCGCGAGTGTATCGGAGTTTCGGCAAATCGGAATTCGAGAATCGGGGAGACAAGTTTCTCGACATCACGATCGTCGAAATCGCGATAAGAAAAAACCCGAAAAGGGAAGAGGAAAGGTCAGCGTTGACTGTTTTCGGGTTTTGGGGATTCGAGAGACCGACGCTTGACCACTGGATTCGCGAAGTTGCGAAGTTCGATCTCCCAAGAGAAAAGAGGGGATCTCGTGAGAGTTTGTTGTGGGTGCAGATTTCTCGATAGGGAAATAGAAGAGCCATTTAGAGTTCTTCAGGCCAGTGGAAAAGGAAAGATCCTGTGTTGACATGGACCTTCCGACCTGGAGGTTGTGGAGAGGGAGCGTGCGTCGACGTTCACCAATTTGGTATCAGAGCACAGAAAAGTTATTTTCTTTCTGTAGCAGAGAGAAAGAGAATTCACCATGCCGCCAAGGAGAAGGGACAGGCAAACACCCGATCCACCAGAGGAGAGGGAAATGTCGAGAAGAAGAGGTAGGCAGATGACAGATCCAGCTATGGAGAGAGAGATGTGTGATCTACGAGCCAGACTCAAATACATGAGACAGCACAAAGACACACAGTCAGTGCTGGGGATCTTAGTGATTCGGAAAGCGAAGTTGAAGCTGAACATGAAGAAGAAGTTGCAGCTGAAGATGCAGCAAACGAACGTTTGATCAGAGCTATTGCAAGAATGGGTGCAAGAGTGAAGATGGACATTCTAGTTTATGAAGGAAACTTGGATGCAGAGGACCTTCTAGACTGGATTAGAGCTCTAGACACATACTTTGACTATGAATATGTCGAAGAGGACAAGAAAGTCAAGCATGTTGTCACTAGATTGAAGGGACATGCAGCATTGTGGTGGGATGAACTACAAGCTGACAGACGTTGCAAAGGCAAGCAGAAGATCAAAAGCTGAGATAGAATGATCGTGAAGCTGAAGGTGAAATTCATCCCCAAAGATTATCATATTACTCTGTTTAGTAGAATGCAGAACCTGAGACAGAAACTGATGACAGTGAAAGAATACACTGAAGAATTCTATAAGCTGAACATCAGAGTAGATCATTGGGAGAGCGATGATGAAAAAGTTGCCAGATATATGAATGGACTGAGATATGGTATCCAGGATGAGATGAGCATGGTAACCATCCGAACGGTGGAAGATTCTTATCATATGGCTCTGGAAGCAGAAGAGAAGCTGAGCCGAAAGCAGGGTCATAGAGGTCGAGGCAGAAGTCAACCCAGAGGCAAATCAGTTGCCCAAGATAAAAACTAGAAGCCCAAGGAAGACTGGAAGAAACCTCATACTTGAACTGAGAGAGGTGGAACCTCACAGCAAGGGAAATATGCTGAACAGAGAGGGCAACATACTGAGCAGAGAGGAGATTATGCTGATAATAATACTTTTCCTCGTACTAGAGGTAGAGGAAGAGGAAGAGGTGGATTAATAACATGCTTCACATTTGGAAATAATGGGCACAAGTCTTACGAGTGTCCAGACAAAAAGAAGGAGAGTGGAGAAGCTCAAATCACCGAAGCACAGAGGCGGGATGTTGAGGCGGAAAACGTTGAAGGAAGAAGATCGCTAATGATGCGAAAATCTCTTTTGACACCAGAGAAGGAGGTGGAGATTTCAGTCCAACGAACCAGACTTTTTCGGACTACTTGCAAGACCAAGGACCAGGTATGCAAGGTCATTGTGGATAGTGGTAGCATGAATAATCTCGTTTCTACAGAGATGGTAGAAAAGTTGGAGCTGGAGATGATTGATCATCCAAGCCCATACATAATTTTGTGGCTACAAAAAGGACATCAGGTAAATGTCACTAAACAGTGTTTAGTTGAATTTAAGATAGGAGGATATAATGATAAGATAATTTGTGATGTTATTCTTATGTATGTTTGTCATCTATTGTTGGGTAGGCCATGGCAATATGACAGAAATGTGATTCATGATGGGAGAATGAACACATACACCCTAGAGAAGAATGGGAGGACTCACATGTTGCTTCCAATTAAGGATAAGGAGGTGAAAATGGAAGTAAGCAACACAGTACTTCTCATGAGTGGGAAGGAACTTCTTACAGAGTTCAAGAAGAAGGAGGATCCACAGTTCATTGTGGTCAAGAAACCAAAGATTGTCTTGACCAGCACAAGGGTGGATGATTTACCAGAAGAAATTCAGGAACTACTGGAAGAGTTCGCTGATAGTAGTGGACGAATTACCTTGTTCGTTGCCACTGATCAGAAGTGTGAGTCACCATATTGATCTCATACCAGGAGCTATTTTTCCGAATAAGGCCGTGTACATATTGACGCCGCAAGAGAATGAAGAGGTCAAAAGACAAGTCCAGGAGTTATTGGACAAAGGTTTAGTCAGAGAAAGCTTGAGTCCATGTGATGTTCCAACAGTACTCAGTCTGAAGAAAGACGGAGGCTAGAGGATGTGTATTGACTCAAGAGCGATTAACAAGATAACCATCAGGTACAGATTTCCATTGCCAAGGATGGATGATCTAATGGATTGCTTGAGTGGAGCAAAGTATTTCTCAAAGATTGATTTGAAAAGCAGTTATCATCAAATCCGCATGAGAGAAGGTGATGAGTGGAAGACAACATTCAAAACCAATGAAGGGTTGTATGAATGGCTTGTTATGTTGTTTGGCTTAACAAATGCACCAAGTACCTTCATGAGGTTGATGAACGAAGTCCTGAAGGAGTTCATCGGAAAATTTGTTATCATATATTTGGATGACATACTGGTTTTCAGTAAAACAGTGGCAGAGCATCAGAAGCATTTGGCTACAGTGATGCAGAGGTTACAGCAGGAGAAGTTGTTGATAAACATGAAGAAATCTTCATTCATGAAGACAGAGCTCATTTACTTGGGATTTGTTATTTTGGAAAATGAGTTGAGGATGGATCCAGATAAGGTGGAGGTAATCAAGAATTGGTCGTCACCGAAGAATATCTTTGAGGTGAGAAGTTTTCACGGATTAGCTAGTTTCTACCGAAATTTCATCGGGAATTTCAGTGGAATTAGTGCAGCGATGATGGATAGAGTGAAGAAAAGACACAAATCTTTTCACTGGACTAAAGAAGCTGAGAAGAGTTTTAATCTTTTGAAGAGGAAGATCACGGAACAACCAGTTTTGGTGTTGTCGGATTTCCAAAAGACATTTCAAGTGAAATGCAATGCAAGTGGATTTGTAATCGGGGCAGTCTTGAGTCAGGAAGACAGGCTGATAGCGTACTTCAGTGAGAAGCTGAATGAAGTGAAAGTGAAATAATCCACTTATGATAAGGAGTTTTATGCTATCATACAGGCATTGAATAAATGGAGACATTACTTGATCCTGAAAGAATTTGTCTTATACAGTGACAATCATGCATTGTAGTTTGTGACTCAACAGGAAAAGTTGAATCAAAGACATGTCAAATGGGTTGAGTATATGTGGAATTTCACTTTTGTGATTAAACATATTTCTGGTACTACTAACAAAGTTGTCGATGCTTTGAGCAGGAAGTGTTTGCTATTGCAAGAGTTTAAGGTCAAAACATTGGGTTTTGATGATCTCAGGGACATGTACGAAGATGATCAGGATTTTAAATAGGCGTACGAAGCAACCAAGAATCCAATTCTCACGGATAGAAGCCAATGGACAAAATACATGATTCAGGAAGGATTATTGTTCAAAGGTAATCAACTGTGTATTCTAAAATGCTCCATGAGGGAGAATCTGTTGAAGGAGAAACACAGTGGAGGATTGGCAGGACACTTTGGTCACGACAAGACGTTCGCGAAGCTGAATGAGTTATTTTTTTGGCCAGGAATGTGAGCAAATGTCAAGAGATTCGTGGATAGATGCAGAATTTGCCAGCATTCGAAGGGAAGGAAACAGAATGTGGGGTTTTATCAACCATTGCCCATACCAGAGAGGTCGTGGGATGCAATCAGCATGGATTTCATATTGGGGTTGCTAAGAACGCAAAGAGGTTTTGATTCAATCTTTGTGGTGTTAGATAGATTTTCCAAGATGGCACACTTCATCCCATGTCAGAAAACCAGTGACGCAACTCACATTGCGAATCTGTTTTTCAAAGAAGTCATTCGACTTCACGGTTTGCCAAGGAGTATAGTTTCAGATCAAGACACTAAGTTCATAGGGCACTTTTGGAGGACCTTATGGAAGAAGCTGGGAACTAACTTGTCTTTTAGTTCGGCTTATCATCCTCATACGGATGGACAGACAAAAGTGGTGAACAGAAGTCTGGGAGACTTGCTGAGAATCTTGGTGACAGAACATCACAGCCAGTGGGACCACATATTACAACAGGCAGAGTTTGCTTATAATGACTCAGTTAAAAGGAGCACAGGGCAAAGTCCATTTCAGATTGTCCATGGCATGCAGTCGAGGGGAATTTTTGAATTGAGAGATTCATAACAGACTGTGACTAGGAGCACCAGTGCAGAAGATTTCATAGAGACGATGAAAGAACTTCACAGCCAGGTGAAGGAGCGACTACAGAATTCAAGCCAGGAGTATAAGCGCAGAGCAAACCAACACAGGAGACAACTTTAGTATGAGGTTGGTGACTTGATTCTGGCACATTTGARGAAAGAAAGGTTCTCGAGAGGAACATATAATAAACTGAAGATGAAGAAAATCGGACCATGTAGGGTCTTAAAGAAATTTGGGGCGAATGCTTACGAKATTGAATTACCCGATGGGATCGGAATTTCTCCGATATTCAATATCTCATATTTGTACACATATAAAGCTGRGGAAACAGGAATACGAATTGAGCAGCCAGTGATCCAGTGGACAAAGAATATGCCAGTTGCAAATAAGTCGCAGATGCATACTAGATAAAAGAGTAAGCAAGAAGACCAGGCGAAAAGAATACTTTGAATATTTGGTCAAATGGAAGGGCCATCCAGTTGAAGATGCCAGCTGGGAAAATGAAACAGAGATCCAGAAGCATGGACAGACCGTGAGTGAGCTCATGGATAGGAGCCCATGAAATTTTTCAAGCGAGGGAGTATGATGCAGGAGCATCTCAAGTGAGCCAGCGTGAAAGAAAAAGACAGTTGGACAAGCACAAGTGCAAATTTTGAAATTACCTTGAAATTGATGCACCATCTTAAATAAGATAATTAAGAAGGGGTGCACTTGTATAATGTAACCGGACCTTGAGCGATTTTCTCTCGTCCTTAGTAGGTAGAAGGCATTTATGGTAGTTAATGAAAAGTAGATAGAATTCAATTCTAGATTAGACAGTCTTAGAGCACAAGAGGGAAACGGGATATAGACACCCTCATTGTGTATTTTAATATAATAGGAAGCAAGATTGAGAAGAGCATACAGGAAAAACAGAGAGCTGTGTAGCAGACTCCATGTATAGAAGTTCTAAATTAATACAAAGAAAGCTGTGATTCAGACTCGTGGTGTTCATATATTCTCTGTGTATGCATCCTTGAATCTTATGCTCATGAATGTTTTTACTCTTTCTGTCATGCAATTTCTTTTATGCTATGTATGAGTGATTTCTTGTTGAATGTCTGAAATCTAAGAGGAAAGGGTAATGGAATGAGTTTCAATTGTTTCTCTGCCTGAGCAAGAGTTCCTACAAGGAGTGCAGTTGAAATGTCCGCAAGGAGTGCGTTGACAAGGCGTTCAGAGGTTTGTCTTTGAAATCTTAGAAGAGATAGCTTTTGTTCTCACTCCCATGGAAGTGCAGTCAGGCACAGGAGTCGTGCAAGGAGTGCGTGGGCTGAGTGAAGTCTCAGAATTTCGAATCTGAGCGAAGCATTGAAAAATTGTTGTTGTAGGTGTGCGCAGAGTCAAAGGACTTCAACACTTAGGAAGTGCTTACAAGTCTGTCGCAAGGAGTGCATGCAAGGGTTTTTCTAAGAAGACACAAAGTCGTGGAATGTTCAAAAGGATTCGAAGCCTTCGAAGTGGCTAAAGGAAAGCGTAGCAACATCGGACCGCAGGAGGACGAGCTCTCAGGGGAAGAGATGGATGGTCGGAATTCTTGGTGGAAAGTCTGCGAAGTCCCATGAGTCGTCAGATCTCACAGAGAAGCAACGGAGTTACGGCGGAAGCGTCGAAAGGCTCTAAGCTCAGGAGGAGTAGGACTGTAGATCCAAGCCATAAGGGTCGTTGGATTTACACGTTGATGCTTGTATCGGGTTTTTGTGGGTGGAAGTCCCGTAAACCTTCCAACGGGAATCATGATATCCCGAACCGCGAAATCCCGAAGGCCAAGAGAACGGTGTGGGACCACAGGAGTCAATGAGGCGAATAGGTGGCGCACTATTGACACGGAGTCAAACTCCATTTACCGTTTCGGAGAATCGTGGAGTAAAGTTATGAAACCTTTTCATTAGGATTCGTGATATCGCGAAGTCCGAAGTGTCGATGAAGTGAAGTGGCATTGAAAAGTCAAAGCGCGCGAGTGTATCGAAGTTTCGGCAAATCGGAATTTGGGAATCGGGGAGACAAGTTTCTCGACATCGCATCGCCGAAATCGCAATAAGGAAAATCCTGAAAAGGGAATAGGAAAGGTCAGCATTGACTGTTTTTGGGTTTCAGGGATTCGAGAGACCAACTCTTGACCACTGGATTCACAAAGTTGCGAAGTCCGATCTCCCAAGAGCAAAGAGGGGATCCCGTGAGAGTTTGTTGTGGGTGCAGATTTCTCGATAGGGAAATAGAAGAGTCGTTTAGAGTTTTTCGGGCCAGTGGAAAAGGAAAGATCATGTGTTGACGTGGAGCTTCTGACCTGCGGGTTGTGGAGAGGGAGCGTGCGTCGACGTTCACCAATTTCCTTGTTTGTATTTTAAAAATCCTCCACGTTCTCTCTATGGCACTTATCTCCATGGAACCTACAATAAACATAAAACTTTCAAAACCCTTCCCTCAAACAGACCCCAAAAACCCCTCTCATCAACCAAATCAAATAGAAAATTAGCTCTCAAACCCCCAAAACGCCCTCCTTCCTAGCAAATGTTTGTTTGGCACCAACTACACCCTTCAGCTGGTTACATGGATACCAAGACATATTCATAACTCAAACTATATGCAAATCCATTGAAAAATCTATGTTTTAGTAATTATATTAACTACAGTGTATCGACCATGGTTTTAATCATGGCAAAGAGAGGTTCATCCCCCTAGATCAAGTTTAAACATCATGGTAAAGTTAAGCTACACATCATAAAATATTATGTCATTAGAGAGTCACACTTATAAAAGACATAAGGAAGTTTTAAAAAGGTCGTGAGTCAAAAGGGGCTTATTCTACGATTAATTACTTTGTGTAAAATTTAAAATGAATTGTTCCTTTCTTAGATGATGGGGTCGTCCTCTTATAACTATATGAAAATCCATAATTATAGTGTTTGAAAAATATTTATTTTAGTAATTTATTCATTTTCAATAAACTATGCTTCTTTAATCATGGACTTATGTTGTGGGAATATTGGTATGTCTTTCATCAAATAAACAAATATATATTGTTAATTTTGTGGATCAAAACCAAGGTATTACAATAGACATGGGAGAAAGGGATAGTGTCATTCAATTTAAAATTATGATGAGAATGGGTCTCAAATGCATTGATCCTTGTAAATTTTTGTTGTTTTTAGACATTGGGATGGTAGAAATAAATGGATACCTTAAAGACTTGTCCATTGCATATAACCAACCCCTGAGATAAGGATATTGATCAAATATCTTATTCTAGATGACCATATACTTGAATCTTATAGATTCCTTGTGAGATGGTTAGATCCCTCCAATAACAACAAAAGTAAGGGGTTATTAGGAAGCTATTTATGTAAATTTCTCTAATGGAATGAAGGGAAACAAAGAACTAGAATTATAAGAATTTATATGTTTCATATAATTAATTAGATCAGTGTCATTTCAATTAATTGGCAGTAGTGGTTATCCACATAAATATTATTAATTCATATAGTTCGGTGTCATTTCAATTAATTAGCAGTAGTGGTCATCAACAGAAATACTACTAATTCATATTCATGCAATTGTTATCTAGTCGTATTTTTTTTATCCTTGAACTGAATTAGTCATTTAAGTTAATCATTTTTAGTTGTGTCACTTAAAATTGCTCAAATTTGGTAGTATTTAACTTTAAAAAAATGGCATGACTAACCTTTTTTGTCACATAGTCACCAATTACCCATTTTGTACTAGTGATCTTCGATCATCAATATAAAGGAAATCAGCAATTGTCGATACAAAGAAAATTGTCGATCGTCGATACAAATGTTTTCGCCAATCATCGATACAAAGGAAATCATCGATTATCGGTAGAAAGGTTTTCGCCAATTGTCGATACAAAGGTTTTCATTGATTGTTGAAGAAKGGAAAGGAGGATGATGGCATGGCCAAATCAGGGGATGAAAGGTGGACATCGATATCCATGTTCCATGCCATGTCAGCGAGATTACCACATCAACAAAGATGATAGTTTAAAAAAAWTTCCTGGAGACAAAAACTTGTTTTGGCCATAAAAAAAGCAGAAAAACTTAGAATTGGAAAAGTTTTTGAAGGATACATCTATACTATCAAAGGCTACAAAAATGTCATTAAGGGTCGTGGGCCAATTCTGCTTCAATTTTTTGGAAAATGTAAATCAGTGGTTTTTGAATATCTGGGTTGTGATCAGTGAACAAGACCCAGATAAAGGTGATTTTTTTATAGAGCTTCCAAAAAGTAGGCATGAAGATCCCCAGTTGGGATTTTGGCCAATTTCCATAGGGTTTGGTGTTGATATGAGAAAACGGAGCAAAATCCACTATTCCCAAACACTTTTGGGGGAATTTTGAAATATTCGAAGGAGGGAAAGGGACCCCAGATCACAAATCAGAAAAAAATATTTAGTCAACATTTTGCCTCCTCAACAATCTAAACAACTTTGTGTTGAGGATTTTTTTCCCAATTTTGCTCCATTTGGGAGATAACTAGTTCTGGCTAAAAATTTTAAGCCTTGAGAAAATGTAAAAGTACAAAGTTGTCAATTTTAAATTTATATAGAATTTGACTAAAGAATTACATTTAGAATCTAAAAATTGTTGTTTATTCACAATCATAAATGCTATATGTGCCCGATAATAAAATAAAAAAAAAATCCTCACATTTTTTTTTCGCTAAAGGTGGCAGAAAATGGCCTCTCAGATAATTTACATAAGTAAGAACATGTCACAATTGAGTAGAAATGGAAAAATTTGGAAAGTTATAACATTTAGCCCATAATGCAGAATGAGGCATGAGTACAGTTGTTGGAAAGCTAATTCAGAGGAGAATGTGTCTAAAGAATTAGAATTTGGATTAATGCACTTGTGTTCCTCATAAATTTAGATGAATAATTAATTGTAGCCTAATTAATTAATATTTTGAAATATGAATAATTTTAATAGTAATTGTTACATGCACATTTTTTGTAGAATTAGAGGTACATGAAGGACATAAATTAGGTTTAAAAATGAGGACTAAGGATATGGATGATGCACATGGTTCTTATAACTATGGGGATGAAAATAGAGGATTAAATATTAGCCTAGGAAATGCAAAAATAGAGTCCAATGGACACATAAGCAAAGTGGAGCACGTAGAATTGATTAAACTCTTACAGAAGGAAGTGCAAAGCTATAGGGAAGATAATGAAAGGTTGATAAAATATCAAGAGGAGCAAAACCAAATTAATTTTCAACTACTATAGTGTCTAAATAACCTGCAAAGACAAATAAAAAAGGAGTTGAGCATAAGACATGCAACTAGTGCAAAGTATGCATAAGAGCACATATCTCATGATAGGAAGGATGACTATAGAGAGCCAAGCCACTCACGAAGTGTTATTAGGCATCATTGTTCACCTAGGCATTCAACCATAAGAGCACCTACATGTTCAAAATAGGATAGCAGCCCAAGTAGGTCTCTTTTCATACATCAAAGGAGAAGGCTTGAGTCAGATAGTTTGCAAGGAGAGATCAGGAGGCTCAAGCCACTAACATTTGATGGAGAACATAGGAAGGGAGAAGAAGTTGAAGCCTGGTTGTTGGGAATGAGAAAACATTTTCATCTACACTATTATTCATCAAATATGGAAGAAAAGGTTTCCATATATCATCTTTCAGGGAAATCTTCCATGTGCTAGGACTAGTTGAAGCAAGTCAAGCATATTAACAAGAAGATAATTTATTGGAAGAATTTCAAGAAATAATTCCTACAAAAATACTTGTCGGATCATGGTTATGAAAAGAAGATGTAAGAGTTCTTTGAGCTTCGAAAAGTTAAAGAAAGATTGTAGCGGAGTAATGTACAACATATATTTAAAGATTACAGGCTAGAAGAGGATGGACTCCTCTTGTACAGGAACTAAGTTTATGTTCCTAATTATCATAAATTGTGAGATTTAGTTTTAAAAGAGATGCACAATGTGCCATATGTTGGACACCCAGGTTACCAGAAAAAAAGTGCACTGTAAAAGGCCAATATTATTGGCCTAAAATGAAGAGAGATGTTGTTGATTTTATTGTTATATGTATGGAATGTCAAAAGGTAAAGGTTGAACACAGACATATAGCGGGATTGCTATAGCCATTGCCCATTCCATAGTGGAAATGGGAGATTGTTACCGTAGATTTCGTTACAAAGTTACCTAGAACAACAAGGCAATTTGATTCCATCATGGTAGTGGTGGAAAAGATCACAAAGGTTGCACATTTTATACCAGTCAAGATGACACATAAGGCAAGCAACATTGCAGAAATTTATATGAAAGAAATTGCTAGGTTACATGGTGTTCCTAAAGCAATTGTGTTTGATAGAGATACTAAGTTTACTTCCAATTTTTGGAAAGGGTTTTTTAAAGGATTTGAAACAAATATGGGTATCAAGCATCATTGAATATTATCCCATTTGAATCCTTATATGGTTACAGGAAATGTAACACACCAGTTCCCTAGGATAACCCAATAGACAGAGCCATTATTAGGCCCAAATTGCTAAGAGAAATTGAAGAGAAAATGGTAAGATAAAGCATAATTTAAAAAATGCACAAGACCAGCAAAATTTTTATGCTGACAAAGGCAAGGCGCACAAATAATTCAGAGTGGGCAAACATGTGTTTTTGAAAGTAAAGGCAAAAAGGAAAAAACTGAAATTGGGAAGTTTCCAAAAATTGGCAACGAAATATTGTGGACCATTTGAAATCTTAAAAAATATAGTCCCAATTGCATCCACGCTTTCATTGTCTGCATCCATGAGATTCCTTAATGTGATTCTGATATCTTTATTAAATAAGTATGTGTTTGATCCTAACCATGTGTTTGATTGGACTGTGATCCAGGTGGAGCATGAAGGGTACTTTTGGGTGGAGTCAGTGTGCATCCTAGCAAAGAAATTCAACGTGTTCAAGAATCGATCCATCCTCCTAGTAAAGGTCCAATAGACCTGCTACAATCCCAAATACACCATGTGGGAGCATGAAGAGGACATGTAGGAAGAGTACCCACAAATATTTGCAAATTTTGATGGAAACTAAATGTACATTTGTACATGTGTGGATAAAGACTTCATTTTAGTGCAATTGGAATCCCTAGAGCCACAACTCTAAAAATTCTTATATGACATGTCCTAGAGCCCTATAAGGAAATCAGGATATCCTAAGGGATTACGATGCATAGAAGGGGGTACACTTCCTTGGGTTGTGTAGGTTGAGGGGAACGAGAGATTATTGGTTGGAATCTTTGCAGGAGTCATTGAATTGCAAAATTATCAAGTATTGTGATCTAATATTCTGTATGTATACATGTACACATGTATGGCGATGTGCACCGAGGATAGTGCAAATTGTAGGGGGAGGAGATCGTAACGCCCCCGTTTGGCCCCCAATATAACATTGTATAATTGTAAATATTATGAATGGTCACAAGCCAAGCAATGTAATATGTAAACATTATACATTGAGAATAATAAAATGAAATACATCACCGACTGTAAACATGTAAGGACTAGAGTAATGGGGGGTTATGATTCCACAAGATAGGGGGATTAATGAGGGGTTTCCATACGCATTGAGTCTTAATCCATCTTCATTAATCAATTTTTCATTTAGCCATTTATCCCTTTGATTTATTTAGCACTCAATCATTGAATCCATATAAGAGGTTGGGTGAGGAAGTCATCCCACTCAGTTATGACAACATGGGTTGAGTGTAATCATCCTTGTGGGGGGGAGTAAGATTCAAGCAAGCATGGGAGAAGAGGAAAATTTGAGTAGGAAAGAGAGCAGTTTTTATAGTTAGAAAGAAGAGAGGAAAACTAGAGTTGAGTGTTGGGAAAGAGTGGCTAGTCATAATCAGTATGGAAGATAGTTTGTTGGAGTTAGTAATTGTGTTGAGAATGAGATCGATATGCTCATGAGTGATTCTTGTTGAGTAAATTAACCAAGATCATTTGTAAATGTTGTTTGAACACTCATGTTGCAGCTGGATTTCTTAGATCCCCCAGTAGAGAGATTCTTGGCTAGTATGTGTTGGAGCTCTGGAGGGGATGGAGATTGTTTGAGGTACTATAGTGAAGAGAAGGAAATATCATCCCTTTGTTTGTGCAAATTGATGGGGAAGATAGATGGGCAGTTGGAATTGTTGTAGGAGTGACATCACTATGTTTTGATAAGTTTTGACCTATTACAGTGGACTGTATACACCCATAGGATCATGTGCCTTTGTGGACTCATAACCCCATCTAGGGGGTGGCTTCTTGTAGAGATAATTGGTGCAATAGAGCCTATGATTGGGAGGTACACCCTTCATTTACAATTGTAAGTTTTAAACCTGCTAAGTAGAACAATGCATACATATTCTTAAGCTTAATCAATGGCTCATACACTCAATACATAAAGATTTGCGTTGGAAACCCTTAACCAAGAGAAAACTAGTTTTCCTTGGTGTCTCACCTTTCAACTCTTCATTGTATTAATTTCACCAGTCATAATACAATATATACAATATTTTAGGTATTTTGTGGCTTCCAAAACCCGAATTCGTTAACCCAGATTGTGTTATTTATTGTTTAATGTTATGGATAAACGTTGCATTTACTTTGTATGTTGTATGTATGAATGTTAAAGTGTGTGTTAAATTATTGTTGTGCATGTTTAAACCATTTTCATTCACATCATTAATTATTAATGATAATAGCATGAATGTGTATGCCATGTTGTTTATATTTATGCATTTAAATCGATATGATAGTCGATTTTATTAGTAACGTAGCCCAACAAGGGAGTTGGGGCTATTATAGAGTGGTATCAGAGAAAATATTTGTGGTAGTGTACCTTGATGAGGATCTGGGGATGTTACACATTGCGTCGTTCATCTTGGTTGAGTAACGATGAATTACTACATTACTCAATGGTTTTGTCACATTGCGAGGTAATGGAAGGGTTACATTGGATTGTGATATTTCCCAATTATCATTTCACATTGTGATGTACATATTTGTTGACTTATATTGAATTGCATCGTTTCTAGATGGCTATGTCACATTTGCAACATTCATTTTGGGTTATGTCACCTTGCAACATTCCTTTACAGTTTTGTTTTAGTGTGATGTTCCTCAATGGTTGATTATTGTTGAGTATGGTTGTGTTGCAATGTGTCATCCATAAAGGATTATGCCACATTGGGATGTACCTCGAGGGTTATGTTGGACTTTGATGTTCCTCAATGATTATGTCGCATTACAATGTTCTTCTTCATTGTGTAATGTCAAATTGTTCTGTTCCTCGATGATTACATCACATTGCAACATTCATAAAGGGTTATGTCACCTTGTGACATTCCTTAAGGGTTATGTTTCAGTGCAATGTTCCTAAATGGTCATCATGCATTGTGATATTCATCTCAGTTGGGTTATATGAAATTGCTTCCTCGTTAGTATTGGTGCACACACATTCATCAATACTTATGTCACATTTGTGATGTTCCTTAATGGTTACATTCAATTGTGATGCATATCTTGGTCAACACATGTCAAATTGTGGTGTTTTTGAAGGGTTATGTCACATTGTGATGGTCATGAAAGGATATTTTGGATTGTGATATTCCTCAATGGTTATGTAGCAATGCAACCTTTGTCTTGGTTGACTCCTATTGAATTTTTATGTTCCTTGATGGTCATTTCACAATTTGATGTTATTCAAGGGTTAGGTTACATTGTCACATTCCTCAATGGTTTTTTCATATTGCTATGTTTATCATGGTTGGCTTATTTGACCATGGTTGGATTATATGACCATGGTTGTCTTTAGTTGGCCATAGTTCAATATGGTTGTCTTTGGTTGACTACGATTGGCCATGTTGAGTATGGTTAGTATTGGTTGACTATGGTTGACCATGTTGATTGTCTTTAACCATGGTTTACTATGGTAATGTCGCATTGTGACATTCATATTGGTTGAATAATATTGAATTGTTATATTCCTCAATGTTTGTGTCGCATTTCGACCTACATCTTCATTGTCTTAAGTCAAATTGCATTATTAATAATTGGTTACATTACATTGCAACGTTCATTTAGGGTTATGTCACCTTGTGACATTCATTTAGGGTTATGTTTTAGTGTATTTTTTATTAAATCCATCTGCAATATGGTCATATGATCCAGATGGTTGTCGGTGGCCTCCCACCTATTCTAGCTGGCTCATTTTGGCAGTTTTCCAGTTGGGTAGTTTTTCATAGTTTTTGGGTCCCTGACTTCCAAGGTCGTTTTACGTCCCTACATAATGTTTTTAGGGATCGCCACAGTCAAATTGTAGATGGAGTCAAATTATGACAACAACATGTGTATTCCTCGGATATAGCTTTCCAACGGGCTATCGTGCGCCTAAAATGGAGATCGTATGCAAAATTTACGACCCTGGGAAGTTGATGTACTAACTTACCCAAACGGAGCCCACATGACTTTTGGCGCTTCATCTCCTAGGGTTAGGATTTTGGATGTCTAGGGTTTTTGACATTCCTATTTATGGTAAAAAATTCCTTCAAAGCCTCGTTGTAATCATCTTCTTGCGAATGAGCGCAGTCGTCACATCTCTTCTCAGAGATAAGCCACCACGATTCTAGCAAGCTTGTTTTTCCCTGCATGTTACAGTTTCAGCTTATTTCCTTATTGAATAGAAACCAATTTTACTGTATATATGTTATTCTGTGTTAAGCATATTTTGATAATAATATGTATTCATTTCTTTCTTCTCGTAAAATTCGGATCATCATCCATAGTCAACCATTCATAAACATCGCATTGAGGTGACTATGTTTGACCATGTTGATTATTATTAGTAATGGTTGACTATGGTTGATCATGTTGATTATGTTTAACCATATTTTACTATGATAATGTCACATTAAGACATTTGTGTTGGTTAAATAATGGTTAATTTCTACATTCCTCAATGGTTGTGTTACATTTCAACATACATATTCATTGTCTGATCCTGAATTTAGGGTTGAGACATTTCTTTAGGGTTATGTTCTAGTGTGATGTTTGTGAATTGCATCCCCCCTATTAGAATGTAGGTGTCAGATTAAATGTCATGCATAAGTAACCATTCATAAACATCACACTAAATCATAACCCTAAAGGAATGTTGCAAGGTGACATAACCCTAAATGAATGTTGCAATGTGACATAACTATTTAGAAATAATGCAATTCAACATAATACAATGAAGTTGTATGTCACAATGCAATACAACCATTGAGGAATGTATCTATTTGACATAAGTTACCCTTAAAAATGTTACATCACAATGGAACATTCATTTAGGGTTATGTCACCTTACAACATTCCTTTAGGCTTATGTTTCAATGCAATGTTTATGAATTATGTCCCCCTTAATATGGGTACCACATTAAAGGTCATCCATAGTCAGCCATTCATAAACATCACACTGAGTTGACTATGGTTCATCAAGTAGATTATGTTTATTAATGGTTGGCTATGGTTGAGCATGTTGATTATGTTTAACCATGGATTGGTAATGTCACATTGCAATGTTCTTCTTGGTTGAATGATGTCAAATTTGTACATTCCTCAATGGTTGTGTCACATTTTGATGTACATCTTCATTGTCTTATGTCGAATTGCATCACTCCTAAATGGTTACGTCACATTATGACATTCATTTAGGCTTACGGGATGACATAACCCTAAATGAACATTGCAATGTGATGTAACATTTTCAAGGTTATCTTATGTCAAATTGCTACATTCAGGGATGACTATGTTGCATTGTGACATACATCTTCATTGTATTATGTCGAATTTTATTTTCCCCCCTTCCTTTTGCATCCCCCAATTGGAATATGGGTTCCAAATTAAAGGTCATCCATAATCAACCATTTAGAAACATCACACTGAGTTAGATATGGTTAACCATGTTGATTATAGTTAATAATGGTTGACTATGATTGACAATGTTTATTGTGTTTAACCATGGTTTACTATGGTAATGTCACATTGCGACATTCATCTTGGTTGAATAACATTGAATTGCTACATTCCTCAATGGTCATGTTGCATTTCGATGTACATCTTTATTTTCTTATGTTGAATTGGATCATTCTTAAATGGTTATGTCACATTGTGACTTTGATTTAGGGTTATGTCACCTTCTGACATTCCTTTAGGGTTATGTTTTAGTGCAATGTTTATGGATTATGTCACCCCTATTGGAATATGGGTGCCATATTAAAGGTTATCCATAGTCAACCATTCATAAACATCGCATTGAAACATAACCCTAAAGGAATGTCACAAGGTGACATAACCCTAAATGAACGTTGCAATGTGACGTTACCATTTAGGAATGATGCAATTTGACATGATACAATGAAGATGTACTTTGTAGTGTGACACAACCTTTAAGGAATGTAGAAATTTTACATAAGTTAGCCTTGAAATGAATGTCACGGTGTGACAAAAACATTAATGAATGTCATAAACTAATGGAATCCTTATGAGCACAAGCATGAGCATGTTAATTATGGTTGAATATGATTGATTTCATGAGCATTTCCACTATGGTTGAGAATGAATGAGTATGGATGACCTTTAATATGACACCCATATTCCAATAGGGGGGATGCAATTCATAAACATCACACTGAAACATAACCCTAAAAGAATGTCACAAGGTGACATAACCCTACATGAACATCACAATGTGATGTAACCATTTAGGAACGATGCAATTTGACATAATACAATGAAGATTTATGTTGTAATGCAACACAAACATTGATAAATGTAGATATTTGACATAAGTAAACCTTGAAAATGTTATGTCACATAGTGACATTCATTTAGAGTTATGTCACCTTGTGACATTCCTTTAGGGTTATGTTTTAATGCAATGTTTATGAATTGTGTTACTCGTATTGGAATATTGGTGCCAAATTAAAGGTCATCCATAGTCAACCATTCATAATTTGCACTAAGTTGACTATGGTTGACCATATTGATTATAGTGAGTAATGGTTGACTATGGTTGACCATGTTGATTATGGTGAGTAATGGTTGAGTCTGGTTGACCATGTTGATTGTGTTTAACCATGGTTTACTATGGTAATATCACATTGCGATGTTCATCTTAGTTGGATAATGTCAAATTGCTACATTCATTAATGGTTGTGTTACATTTCGATAAACATCTCCATTGTCTTATGTCAAATTGAGTCATTCCTAAATGGTTACATCGCATTGGGACATTCATTTAAGTTTAAGAAATGTCACAAGTTAACATATTGTTAACCATGGTTACCACATGTGATTATGACTCATTGACTTTTGATGAATTGTTATGTTCCACAATGAATGTGGTTGACAATGGTTGATTGTTTTAAACCATAATGTGCTTGGTTGACCATAGTTACTATGTTGACATAGTCGAATTACTATGGTTTTTAATGGTTATGTTGAATTGGCCATATTCAATATGGTGAACATAGTGAATATGAATAATAAAAATAACTCTTCTATGAATAATATAAATAAGTTTTTTTTATCTTGTTTCATCATTTAAATTAAACATGCAAATAATTTGTTTTAATTTATTAATTTTTAGAGATTAAAAGTAAACATTTACATTATTGYCGTTCTCTTAAAATTATTGAATCTTATAGCATACATGATTATAATATGATGATTATAATATGAGTTCATCATTTAAATTTAAATTGCATGCAATTCATTAGTTTTAATTTATTAATTTTTAAAACTAAAATAAAACATTTACATTGTTGTTATTGTCTTCAAATAACAATAAGAAATTCTAAATAAGACTAGTTTAAAAAATATCAAATAACCATGATACTCTACATAGCATTAAAAATAATTTAAAATTTAATAGCTTATTATTATTATTACTTTTCATATTTTTATGATAGTACATTTCTCTAAACTAAAAATGCACTCCATTAAATACCTGCAACATGCATAATCAATAAAAAAATTTAAATTTAAATTGCATGCAATTCATTAGTTTTAATTTATTAATTTTTAAAACTAAAATAAAACATTTACATTGTTGTTATTGTCTTCAAATAACAATAAGAAATTCTAAATAAGACTAGTTTAAAAAATATCAAATAACCATGATACTCTACATAGCATTAAAAATAATTTAAAATTTAATAGCTTATTATTATTATTACTTTTCATATTTTTATAATAGTACATTTCTCTAAACTAAAAATGCACTCCATTAAATACCTGCAACATGCATAATCAATAAGAAATTTTAAGTAAGGCTAGTTTAAAAAATATCAAATAACCATGATACTCTACATATCATTAAAAATAATTTCTAAATAAGACTAGTTTAAAAAATATCAAATAACCATGATACTGTACATAGCATTAAAAATAATTTAAAATTTAATAGCTTATTATTATTATTACTTTTCATAATATGATAGTACATTTCTCTAAACTAAAAATGCACTCCATTAAATACCTCCAACATGCATAATCAATAAGAAATTTTAAGTAAGGCTAGTTTAAAAAATATCAAATAACCATGATACTCTACATAGCATTAAAAATAATTTAAAATTTAATAGCTTATTATTATTATTACTTTTCATATTTTTATGATAGAACATTTCTCTAAACTAAAAATGCACTCCATTAAATACAATGCTTTAATTTGTTTTAATAGTATATTTCTCTAAACTAAGTATACATTTCAATAAAGGATTTTGACAATTTTTTTAAATCTTGAAATTTTCTCATTTTCAACCTACAATCTCCAAAAATAAACACATGTTATTAATCATTAAACTCACTCAACCCAATAATTATGATTATTACTTTTTTCCTTACTATATCATCTAAATAAACTTTATAACTAAAAAATTCATCCAATCATTATTTTTTAAATAATAAAAAATTTTCGACAAAAATATTAAACAAGACAATTATTATTTATTATATTAACTTGTATTTTTAAATATTATACAATTATAACTTTTTAAAAATTCATTTATATACTTAAATTGCAGGTTTTGGCGAAATGAAGCGAGACGGATACGCACTGCGGCTAGGGTCTAAACCCTAGCCGCTCTTGAGCTGGTTTTCGAATGCAGGGGCGCGGATTCTCGTTCACAGCAGCCGACCAGGGATATTCAGAGTTGCGGACCAGTGATACAGCGCGTGGTCTGGTGTTTCAGCGCGTGGTCTCGGCCTTCAAACCAAGCGGGGACCTTCAATCCGAGCAGGGATATGCGCGTTTTGTATGAGTGTTGACCCTAGTCGCGTGCACAGGTAGCCTCACCCTCTCGGCGACCAAGACCGGCATCTCGCCTTGCATGCGTGTTGTCTTGCCGCTGCGATTTGTCCTCTTGCATGCTGGAGGCCGACGGCCTTACGATGGCCCCAGATCCGACTCCCAAGAGAGGCAATGACCGTTTGGAAGCATTCAAAGCGCTAGTTCGCTCGGCAGGACCCAAATCCAAGCCTTCTCTCTCGTCTAAGTTTGTTAAAAAGATGGAGGAGATCCCTTCTCTGGAGCTATCTCCAGAGGAGCCTTGCAATATTGCCCTCCTTCTAGCAGAAACGGCTCTCATTGGAAAGTTCACGGGGTTATGGCCTAGCCCCAAAACGGTGGAGGCATGGATGGACGATCGTTGGAAGTCGCTGATAAAAGGAAAAGTTTCTTTGTTCGCAGTAGGCAGGGGTTTCTTTGTCTTCGGCTTCGCGAGCAAAGAAGACTGTGATCTAGTCTTCAGATCCAGACCCTATTTCATGGGGTCGAGAGGACTATTCTTAGCCCCCTGGACTCTTGACTTCAATCCCGAAGCCGAGATCACCGCAGCCCCTGTTTGGGTTAGGCTGCCACACCTCCCCTTGCATCTCTGGGGGACAAGATCTTTGGAGGATATAGGAAACAAGCTTGGGCGTTTCCTGGACAGTGCGGAACCGAAAGGGGACCAGTTCACCTGCGCCCACATATGTGTTGAGGTTAATCTCGAGAAAGGTCTTCCGGAAGCCATTAACCTCTCCCTGGGGGAATGGTGTCATATCCAAGAGCTGGACTACGAGCAGATTCCGTTTAAGTGCCTCCGGTGTCATGCTTACGGCCACTTCGCAAGAAGCTGCCCCAAAGCCCCTGAGGAGTAGGGACCAGTCAAAGAAGATGATTTTCGGCCCGTATCTAATCGACGAAGGCAGTCAAGGCGAAAGGATCCACTAGCCCAAGCCCCGAAGGCCACTCACTCAGCAGAGGCAATCCTAGAAAATAAAAACAGCTTTGATGCGCTGAAGGATGATGACACCCTAGAACCAAAAGCAACAACAGTCAAGGAAGATCCTCCGGCAGACGAAAGCTTTCCGGAATCCATCCCTCCAAATCCAGCGGCAACGAGAGAAATTCGGGCAACAGATCCGGAACCTTCTGCCCAAGCAGGTCTGGTTGTTACAGTCCCCTATAGCGGCTCTGGGGGAACATCTGAATCTGAAGACAATTCAGTCCCGTCACCACCCCTCACCCGAGGGCGAAAGACCAACAAAGCGCGCAGAGAAAAGGAGGCGGCCTCCAACATCACGCTAGGTTCTCAGAAAAAGTTGGACCCCTACATTAAGGGGAAAAGTTCAGCACCCTCGATATAATGCTTTGCTTCTGTCTTTTGCTATGTTCACAACTTGTGAGAATTTACTCATGTATGCATCCTTTGTCATACTCTCGAATTAGCTCAAGGGGCAGAGGGGATTGGTCCCCCAAGACGTTCACAAGAAGGTTGGCAGCACTGTTAGAGGTCACCAACCTTCTTCAGATTTGTAACTTTCTGATTCTGGCTGGCCAAAAAGCCGCTTAATGCAACATAACCGTTTTCGTTAAAAAAAAAAAAATTCATTTATATGATGATGTATTACGTTAACTTCTATTTTTAAAAATTTCATTTATAAGGTGTACTATGTTAACTTCTATTTTTCAATGTAGTTCTTTTCAAATAATAATTATAATTAAATTGTAACTTTATATAAATATACTTTGTAAATAAAGTGTATCATTTTTTTTATTTTTTTATTATTTATATCTTTTTATATAGTAATTTTTATTGAATTATAATTTTTTATAATTTTATTTTAAAAATATAATATATTTATATAATAATATATAGTTTGAATGGGTCTAATGATTAAGAATATATGTTTTTTTCTAAAAAATGAGAAGTCAAATCTAGAAGAGGTGGATTAAAAAGTCTCATACACCAATTAAATGTTTAATTAAGTGTAAAAATGTTGTTGTTGTTGTTGTTGTTATCAATTTCTAGTTTTCAATATAGTTCATTTTATATAATTATTATTATTAAGTTATATTAAATTTAATTTTGCAAATGTATTATGTTTTTTTTTGTTTGTTAGTTTGTCTGTGACATGTGGACTAACCTGTGGCTAAGAAATCGTGACTTAGGGGCATCTAAGCTGTCAAAATCACCCGAGGATCGCACCCCGCCTAAGCCACACCAACCCTTAACATGGTTGGATTTTTTGTCCCCGCAGATTTCAAACCGGTGACTTTAACATCATGAAGTGCCTTAACATCACACTTTGTCACCAATTGTTCTACATCTTGTGGATAAGTGTACTATATTAATATACTTTTCACTAAAAATTATTTATTTAATTATTTTTTAATTAATCAAATATTTTCATAAAAATTAATCATAAAATTAATGTTTATCATGCTTCTCAAAAGAGTGGTTTTTTTTCTATCATGATTTATAAATAATCTTTTGAAATTTACATTTTTACACTAACATCTACACTACATACTAAATTTCATGGTTAAAATTCAAAACTCTATTTTATTTGGAATTTAAAATTTAATTTAATTATATTTAAATGTAAAAACCTTCTGAAAACATAAAATTAATATTAAAAAGAAAAAACTATATACTAATTTTTATGGGTTAAAATCAAAAGAGTTTTTTTTTTCTATCATGATTTATAAATGATATTTTGAAATTTACATTTTTACACTAACATCTACACTACATACTAAAATTCATGGTTAAAATTCAAAACTCTATTTCATTTGGAATTTAAAATTTAATTTAATTATATTTAAAATGTAAAAACCTTCTAAAAACATAAAATTAATATTAAAAGAAAAAACTATATACTAATTTTTATGGTTAAAATTCAAAACTTTATTTCATTTGGAATTTAAAATTTAATTTAATTATATTTAAATGTAAAAACTTTACTTTATGTTAAATTTTTATCAATATCTAAAGTTTTGATAATGTTTAACATAAATTTTATATTAAATTCTATTTTTGAAAAATAAAAAATATATATTTTTAAAATTTTTTATTTTTTCATTGATGGAAATAGTTGATTGAACTAATTTCTCATGTCTAAACATGATATTTTAGAAGAAAATATATATATATAATATTAAAATTATCATTACACGTCGCTTTGTATGTGTATTACTGTTTTATGGCAATTTAATGATAATATGTACCAATAATGTTTAATTTAAATTTAATGATAATATTTACCATTGTCATGCGTGAAGTAACTTATGTATGCATATGAGATAGTCTGTTTAAACCTAAATGCAGTTTCTCCAACTACTCACTCGCCTAATTATGCACCACATGAGAATCCTGACAAAGATGGAGAGGGAGGGTGTCTCAAGGGAACTGATTGGCGATTTAAACTTGGGGGCACATGTCAAAACTTACACTACCCCTATTTTAAGCATTAAAAAAGGGTTTATGCCACATGTTAAGGGGAAATGAGTTGCTAAGGGGGATGGAGAAGGAAGCTAGTGAGAGTTCCTTGGGAGTTGTATTAGAGACTCTCGTCCCTTTGTATCGGGACATAGCAGCAAAGAAACCCCTTCCAATCTATGAAGGACATACAGAGGTAAGCGTTATAAAGGAAGGAACTACCCTTAGGAAAGAGGGGCCTGAAAATCGTTGCACAGAGGGCTCTACGAAGAAGGAACAATGGAGGGGAGGACTGGGGACAGAGGCTTCACCTATAAAGACGAAAAGTGCAAGGAAAAAAGTATTGGACAACAAAGGAGAGATAAACAAAAAAGGTAACAAAAAATCTGATTTGGGGCCTCTTAGAGGACTTAAAGCCCTAACCAGGGAAAAATAATGAAAATCTTGTCCCTAAACCTAAGGGGAGTGGGAGTGGCTCCGAAACTTGCCTCCTTCTGAAGATTACTAACTTGTATATTACCGAACATTATATTTTTACAAGAAATTGTGGTGGTAGAAGTGAAAGCAAGAGCCTTTGTGTCAATACTACTACTCACTTGGTACTACTCTGTCGTAGACTCTATGGGGCAGTCAAGGGGTCTACGTGTGGCCTGGAACCCAACCAAGGTTGTTCTAACTCCTTTTGTAACTACAGTTGGCATCTTCCTCGAAGGAACACTACAAGAGGGTAACCAGTCGAAATCTTTTTTAAATTGTTATGGCTCTTACACATATAGGAAATCATTCTGGGACGTTGTGGTAAACAATGGGATTTTAGCCTCAAAAACCTTATACTAGTAGGTGACTTAAATTTCACAGTGTCAGCCTGTGAAGTGTGGGGAAATAAGGCAAGATTGTCCACCCTATGGCCAAGTATTTTAAAGGAATTCTACGGGACTTTGGGTTGGTTGACATTGTTTCAATTCATATGGTTCCTACTTGGCGCAATGGAAGAGGTGGCTCATAAGGCATAGAAAAATGATTAGATAGAGTGCTAATGTCAGAGGAACTGGTCACTTCGGTAGGGAGGTACAGATCCTGGGTAGCCTACCCATACATATCAGATCATGCACCAGTTGTTTTGCAGTTTGATAAGGGTTAGCGATAGAAATCCTACCCATTTAATTTAAACCATGTTTGGTTGGAGGAAAAGGGATTTAAAGATATTGTTTCATTGGTGTGGAAGTCTACAGAGTTCGACTCATAACCATCCCTGATGAGAAGACTGGTATGGAAACTAAAAGTACTAAAGAACAAAGTAATTTCTTGGGAGAAAGTTCAAAAGAGGCTAAGATTTCAGGAGATAGGAGATGTAGAGACACAACTAGAGAAATACTATAATTCAAACGTAGGTGGGAGTGCCCCTATGACAATGGACAACTATATGAAAGAGCTTGAAGCAAAAAGACAAAAATATCTACTAGTGGAAGAAGAAACGTGGAGACAAAAGAGTAGGGCTATCTGGATACAACAAGGTGACCAAAATACAAAAAAAAAAAATCATCATTATGCCAATTTTCAAAGAAACAGAAATACAATTTGGGAGATAAAGGATGAAAATGGAATGAGCCATTTAGGACAGGAAGAACTTGAAATAGAAGTTGTGAGACACTTTAAAATTTTCCATGTTGAGTCTAGGCAGAACACTATTGTTGATCAGGTTGCAGTAGTGTGTTTTTACCCAAGTATTTTTTCGGAAACAGATGTTCAGGAACTTGAGAAACCATGTACAAAAGAATAAATTAAGCATGTTATGAAGTCCTTTGCCAAGGACAAAATCCCCAGACCAAATGGCTGGATGGTGGAATTTTTCCTTGGTCACTTTGAAATGATTAGGAATGAGGTTCTGGAAGTTGTGGAGGAGTCTAAGAGATCTGGAACGATGATAAGATCACTAAACTTGACCTTTATAACCCTCATCCCCAAGGTGGATAAGCCTATGAGTTTTGGGGGCTTTAGGCCTATTTCTTTGTGCAATATGGCTTACAAAATCGTTGGAAAGGTCGTAGCGTGCAGATTGAAGCCTTTCCTATCCAAGGCCCTTTCTCTGGAGAAAATGGGGTTTTTAAAAGGAAGACAGATCTTGGATGTGGTAGGCACTACACAAGAATTCATACACAGTATAAAAATCAAAAACCTAAAAGCATTAGTATTGAAACTGGACCTACAAAAGGCATAAGACTGTGTAAACTGGGACTATCTCAGGTTGATTCTTTTAAGGACTAGTATGGGCCTTTTGGTAACAAATTGGATCATGAGATGTGTTACTACAACATCCTTTGGAATTATGCTAAATGGAAAATCTACCACATTTTTCAATAGTGGACGAGGCTTACATCAAGGCTTCCCATTATCGCCTCTATTGTTCATTTTGGTGATGTAGGGCCTTAGCTTAATGCTCAAGCTGAGGGTAAAATCGTCGGGGTCAAGACCTCAATACTTCTTAAATGAATTTTGTTGTTGTTCATGGATGATTTCTTGATTATGTCCAGAGCCTGAGTCTCTGATTAGAGGGAGATTAAATCTATTTGGGCTTTATTCTACAGAGTGATCGGACTAGTTATAAACCCTCATAAATCCTCTTTGCATTAGTCGAGTTTGATGGATTTTGAATTGGATTTTTATAAAGATAGTTTTCCCTATAACTTCGTTGACTTGGATGCAAGATTTCGATACTTGGGATTTTTCCTAAAACCTACAAATTATCGGGTGGATGATTGGAGATGGCTGATAAAAAAATTTGAATGCGGGATCATCCTTTGGTGTCATCATTGGTTGATCATGGGTGGGAGGTTTGTTTTGGTAAAATTTGGTTTGGAGAGTATACCAGTCTTTTGGTTGGGGATTGAGAACATTCCCAGCTTGGTGTTGGCTAGGATTAGATGGTTGATGTTTAATTTTCTGTGGTTGGGATGTGGGAATTCAATAAGGGTACACCTCTACAAGTGGGAGGACCTTTCCAAGTCAAAAGCATATGGTGGTTGGGGTATAAAAATATTATACTGGTTTAGTAGGGCACTGGTTGCAAACACCCTTTGGTGATGCCTAATGAGGGATGGACTTTATCATAGAGTAATCAAGGATAAGTATCTCTCCTCCACCTCGGTGGTTTCCTGGCTCAGAAGACCCACATTAAGCTTACGAAAAGTCTTTAATATATGGATATGTTTACTTAAATCCTTTCATGTGGTGGCACATTGGACAGCATGGAAACCATGAACAAGTATGAATATATGTCTTGGAGAAGACATGATTCAGGGGTTGGGCAATAGGTATTTCTTATCTGGTGGTCTCTTAGAATTGCTAAGGGGAAGAGGCTTTCACTTCCTTTTATCAAATGGCAGAATCGGGCAAGTAAGGGTTAATTTGGGCTCAGTGGAAATCAACTCTAGATTTGGGATTTGTGGGAACATAGGCAGTTGAATGGGAAGGATTATATAGAGCATTGAAGCAAGCAAGTATATTTCTGATGAAATATCTATACGAGTTAGTGTGGACAAGGCATATCTCCACACATGTAATCTCAGCCAAAAATGCATATGATGCCATTGCTTTCAAAATATGGAACAAGAGCGATAAATGGTAGCATGGTGGTTTATGGAATTGGGATTTGGCATTAAAGTTGAAACTTTTCACATGGTTAATGATGGAAAACAAGATCCTCTCTTGGGAAAATTTACAAATAAGAGGGCATATTGGTCTAGGTATTTGCGCTCTATGTAAAAAGGACTTGGACACGACTCAACACTTGATGATAAATTGCAGGTTTACCCAACAAGTATCGAAATAGATGTTAGCAGCAGTAAATTTAAATTATGTCTGGTATGGTACAAACTTACAGTTTTTTTTTAAGGAATGGTTTCATTGACATCCAAAATGGAACACACTTCCTTCCATAATTAGTTGGCAAATCTAGTTGGAGCGAAACTCTGTGGTATTTGAGAAAACCCAAGCAACAACAGATGCAGTTTACCACAGGATATGAGGTTGGATAGGGAGTACAAAGGTGAGCATAAACTCGACCTTAAAACTCAAAGTCCCACCGAAGATAAATGATGGAAGACCAGTGGGCTGGTTCGATGGAGCAGCGCAGTGAGGAGGTCAACTTTGTGGGGAAGGGGGGGTTATAAAACTAAATAATTATTATTGGACAAATCAGTAAGTGCTGACACAAACTAATCTCCCTAACTTCAACAAGAAATTAGAACAAAACATAGCAAAATACAAGCTTCTCCTTAGATTTCATTGTAATGTAAACTAGTTCAATGAGGGATAAATGACATATCGTTTAAACATCGTTTGATCCTTGCTAGTGTTTTCCTTGCTCTATATTTAGGTTTGCGGGATGTTGAATCTATTAAGAAGCACAAACCAACAAAGAGAGAGAGACAATATATATATTCCAATGAAACCTATGCATAAGATCAAGGAGTTATGCAATAAAAATGGAGACACTTTTATAGGGAATAAATATATTACTGCATTATATTGATGAAAGTGGAGAATACAACCTATGCCTTGATGTTGCAAGGTCCCTTCCAATGGCCCTTTTCCTCAACACACACACCTTTTCTCCAATGCTTTTGATGAAGAGTATTCACAACCTGACTTGGAAAGCTAAAGAAAAACTATCACAAGTACAATCTTCAGCAGAACTCTTCATGCATAAGCCAGCCTAACTTTTCCCATGAGAGATCCCTCTTTATATAGATTGAAGAGGGATGGATGAAGAGATTAGAATGATCCCACTAAATCAGAGAAGCTAGTGAGATCCAAACCGATCTGAGGCCACCTCATCCTTTCAAAGATTCCATTCTAAAACATTCAAGAATTTCACATTTTTTCTTGTTTGAGCATCGTCCCACCCTCAACATTAAAAGCCTGCGATGACGACGCATGCCATTGTGGTGTAGCATGTGATGATCAAGGATCTTCACCCTCTTAACATTTGGAAAGGTTGGACGAACTTCTTTGGTAGGGTTTTCAATAAGGGAAAGATGATTCCATTTCTCAGGGGAAAGTCTTATTTCTTCAATAGCCTTCAAGGAATAGAGAAGTAGGCAATACACATATCATCAGTGATCACGGAGGTGATGAAAATAATGTGTAACAGAATGCCCCCCAAAGTATGAATTCGGAACACGTGATAGTTGAAATACTTTGTAGAATGTGTGTCTCGAGAACAAGGACCACATTAGTCGGAAACATGTCAACAAACAAGCATTTGCATAATAACATGCCATTTACTAAGGTAGGAATTCCCATACTCAGACTACAAGTGACTCTAAGCATAAGTTTCAAGTGAATCATGGCCACCAATTATACACTCTGGATCCATGTCATTATGATTCAACACAGCCACGAGAAATACATTGTGGATCTATGCTATAAAGACTCAAATTTGGATATAGCCACGAGAAATTCACTGTGGATCTATGTATCAGAACAGACTTAGGAATACTCCATCGCAACCTGGATCCATGTGACAGTATCCAAGGTCTTCATTTCCATTGTCCCAAAGTACGAATATATCCATGTGATTACAGGTGTTGAAGTCGAACACGATAGAAACCACTTGATCATCGGTCATTAATGGATATCGTTAACAAGTGCGAGGGGAAATCACCATTGATGTCAATGACCCTCAAGGTACTCTAGTACAATCCAATGAATGTGAATTAATGAGCTGAAGTCGAACACTCGATGGAATTTTCCAATCAAGGGTCAATGATGGGAACCCATTGTCGAAAACGAGGAAAGTTACCATTGAGGCATGTAGGCTCCAAGGTACTAAATGATTTCTAGGTCTGATTCCTGGATAATGAGTTAAATTCGACAAGAAAATATTCGTCATAGGAGGGCCTTAATGTATCCCCCATCAATGACACGAAACATGTAACAGATCTGAAGTAGATCGGAGTATAAAGTGATTCAGGACTGACTCAGGGAAGGTCGACATGGTAAGAGTTTGAGGACTGCAAATGGTTGACTTGATAGAAGTCTTGTTTAGGTTGAACTTCTCTTGAACATATGAATGACACGAAAATTGTCTTGGCAGCATTGACTCAAGGAGGACCAATATACAGACTTGTGGATGATCAAACAAGAGACAAATGGATTTCCCAACCCAGATACAACAATGAAGAGGGGTGTCATGTTCAAGAGCGACTTACTGCCACTAACACAGATACAGATATACATTTCTTTCCCAATTTCCCCCCACCATTTCTGGCAAGTACCTCTTTATTTTTACACAAGCTTGAGGAGGATAACATATGCTTGAAATGTAAGCTCATCCTTCGAATGAGTCCCTCGGTGTATTTTTAACGAACCCTAGGAAGGAGTGGTGTTGGGGCAATTCAATTGCTTAAATTGCTTTCATTTAAGTATCAACCAGAGATGCTCGTAAGCTTGTGATGATGCCAGCAAAATATTTATATGCAGGAGTAGGCATCTAACTCTAATCAAAGAAAATTCAATCAAATCCTAACTCTTTCATTCCACTTAATAAGACTTAGTTGTTGTACGAAAAAAAACACTAGCTCCCTTTCAGGAGGTCCTCTCAAGATGTTTCACAAAACCTATCAACAATCAAGATCATCAAGAAAACACTCATGCATTGAAAATAAATATACTTAAAAAGGCTTAGTTGTTGTAGGCATGAAAACACTAGCTCGTCCTCTCAAGATGTTTCACAAAACCTATCAACAATCAAGATCATCAAGTAAACACTCATGCATTGAAAATAAATACACTTAAAAAGGCTTAGTTGTTGTAGGCATGAAAACACTAGCTCCCTTTCAGGAGGTCTTCTTGGAATGTTTCAAATAACCTATCAACAATCAAGATCATCAAATAATTCTAATAAAAAAAATAAAGCATATAAACCTATTCAAAGCATTAGAACAAGAAGAAAATGCTACTATGATCTATTTGGAGTGAGCTCAATTCTCTCAAGAACAAAGTAACACATAAACTAAAGCATTCTAACTCTAAACTAGAGAATGGAAACTGATGTGAAAAGAAAGCTTGATTCTTATTCCATCATAAGTTGGATACAATGCTCCAAGAGTCCTCCCTTGAAATGGAGGAGGCACTCCTATTTA
>JZKD02S1845835.1:274346-294682 GCA_000966675.3 Picea glauca | reverse complement strand
TCCAACTCACCCTTCTAGAAGATTCCTTCTAGAAGGATCGAGAACTTATTCATTTTCTTCCTTTAGAAACATGTCTGCACCCTAACCATTAACACAGTGCGGAAAGTCCGCAATCTAGCTGAATGCAGTATGCGGAAATTAAGGATTCCCGCAGGAGAATATGTATGCAGCCTGCGAACTATTTTCAAAATATGATTTTGAGAAACTGACAAGTGTAACCTTCTTCAGCAAAAAGTTCCTAATGAAGAGTTTGATCTTCCATCATCATGACATAATCATATTATCATCTTGATAACCAAAAATGTGGATAACACACATACCTATTTTATAAAAAATATTGTCCCGAGGAAATCCTCTAGAAATAACAGACTGGGAATGAACTGGGATTAAAAATTCTAGAAGTTTGAACCGGGGTTCTAAATGATTCACTATGAAATGGTAGTTCATCCACACCGGACTCTACGAAAGGTCCTGAAGGTATTCTAGTATAGTCTTCAACAAAAACGTCTCCCAAAGAGTTTATTTGGAGTAAAACAAGGTCTTGAATAACATTCAATAACAAATTTACAGGGAGTGATGATTCAACCAACGGAGTGGAACTCTCGATTTCAGAGGATGTGTCGTCATTGACTACTCCTTCAGGAGAAGGACCCTCTAGTGAATTAGGAAGCAAGGGGGCATATTCTTCTGGAGGCAATATTTGCGTCCTACGTGAATGGTGAGGGCCAATGTTGACCACACCCAATAAAGAATAAAAAATATATATGGCCAACTAGAGAAGACAAACAACACTTCACTAATAAAATCTAGATATCAAGCATACAAACAAACCTTCTTATTTTGAAATCACTAGTTGGTGATGAAATCCAACATCACAAGATCAAGACAAGAAGGGGATAGGATAAAGCGAGTGGAAAAGTTACGTTGACGACCTCCTTAATAGACTTACGCCCTGGTGCAAGATCCCACACATAATAGTGGGTATACCCTCCAAGGAGTTCCAGTGAGTTTAGCCAACATTGATTCCAAGTACCGTGAAGACTTTCCCCTGCACAGTTACCTCATGTAAAGACCCTAAAGATGTAGGCTACTGAGGTTACCAATTACAACAATGATGCCTGGGGAAGCAGTCGACAGCCCGATATATGCGCAAGGGTAGGGTATCTAAGCCTGAAATATCCTCGAGAAGGTACACATAGGATTTTATTCTCAAGTGACCCCTAATAATACACGCATTCACTACACTAGGACCAACAAAGCAGGGTGAGTAACTTTGTTGGCCTTAATGTGACCTCGTGATTGACCCTTGTGTTAGAAGGGCTTCCTAGGAAAAAATGTAGCAAGGGGATTTAACTCTCCCTATCACAAGATGATATTGTTTGTTTTTATTTTTTGGAGAGTATTCCTCACAACCTATTTCAAAGCGTTATCCCTAGCTAATGTTGGTGTACAAGAGTTCTAGAAAATAAAAGTTACTAGATAAATTTTAAAATTACGCTTGATTTTAATGGTTGTTGTTTAACTCAATAAAGGAAGCAGAGATGAAATTGATGAAGTGCTTGACCTTGACTCAAAAATATGGAAAGAGAGATGAGATGCAATCTTTTTGTTCAATGAACTCTAATTACATAAGAGAGAAGGTTTTCTTTTTTCCAGAATACAACAAGCTGCAAAATACAATTCCTTTAAATTTTAAACAATCTTGATGTCAAACAATCAAAGCTATCAAATTTTCCAATTTGCTCTTTTAAACAAAAGATTGAATGCAAAAAGTTTCTTGTAAACACTACAAATAGAAAGATAATTTCCAATTCTTTTTCTTTTCAATAAAAACAGAGATCGAAATAAATAAAAAGTTGTTCAAGAAAATGAATGCACTCACAACGCACTTCCCCAAACTTAACTCATAATGCAACCAAAAGTGAAAAAGCAAGAAAGCTTATTTGTTTAATCAAAAATCATTTTCTAATCAACGACAATAAAAAAACTCAGAAAAAATCATTAACAACTTAACTGGCAAGCACTCAAGGATGAAGCTCAAAGATTACACCCTTGCAACAATAAGTGAAATATAGGACATTGAAGCTTATGAAAAAGACTTTCAAAACTTGAGAAATCATCAAGATCAGTTAAAAATTGCAAACCAAGCTGTGAATAATCATTCAACAGGACCAAAAATTCACTCCAAGAAATGATAAAAAATCTGGGAGAAAGACCAACTGTCACTCAAAAACATTTCTTCAGGAATCGTTGCAGGGAGAAGAAGGACACAGTGCGACGATCAGGGAACATTGCAGGTAGTAGAAAGATAAAGTGCAACGACGTTGCATTGGTTATCACAACAGGATGCGACGATGACTAAAAATTAAGAAAAAATGAAAAGAGGACAAGATTTTTCAATGAACTTTCAAGACCTGAGAGTCAACGTGGATCACCCAATGACTCACAGAATGAAAAATAAACAAAATCAGGAAATCCAAAAGCAAAAAGGAAGCAAAGACCAAAAAAGGACGTTCCCCAATATGGTCGCCAATTTTGTTATTGGACAAATCAGTAAGTGCTAACACAAACTAATCTCCCTAACTTCAACAAGAAATTAGAACAAAACATAGCAGAATACAAGCTTCTCCTTAGATTTCATTGTAATGTAAACTAGTTCAATGAGGGATAAATGGCATACCATTTAAACGTCATTTGATTCTTGCTAGTGTTGTCCCTTCTCCATATTTAGTTTTGTGGGATGTTGAACCTGTTAAGAAGCACAAACCAACAAAGAGAGAGAGAGAGAGAGAGAGAGAGAGAGAGAGAGAGAATATTTATATATTCCAATGAAACCTATGCATAAGATCAAGAAGTTATGCAATAAAAATGGAGACACTTTTATAGAAAAGAAATATATTACTGCATTATATTGATGAAAGTGGAGAATGCAACCTATGACTTGATGTTGCAAGGTCCCTTCCAATGGTCCTTTGCCTCAACACACACACCCTTTATCCAATGCTTTTGATGAAGAGTATTCAGAACCTGACTTGGAAAGCTAAAGCAAAGCTATCACAAGTATAATCTTTAGCAGAATTCTTCATGCATAAGCCAGCCTAGCTTTTCCCATGGGATATCCCTCTTTATACAGAGTGAAGAGGGATGGATGAAGAGATTAGCATGATACCACTAAATCAGAGAAGTGAGTGAGATCCAAACCGATTGGAGGCCACCTCATCCTTTCGAAGATTCCATTCTAGAACCTTCGATAATTTCACCTTTTTCTTTGTTTGAACATCGTCACACCCTCAACATTAGCATCCTGCGATGATGTCACATGCCACTGGGGTGCAACATGCGATGATTAGGGATCGTCGCCCCCTTAACATTTGGCAAGGTGCGACGATATTCTTTGGTAGGGTTTTTAATAAGGAAAAGATGATTCCATTTATCAGGGGAAATTCTTATTTCTTCAATATCCTTCATGGACTAGAGAAGTAGGACAGCTTTGAAGGACTTCAAGAGTCGACATTGCAGACAGTGCCTATGCAAGATCTTCTACAATACTGTAGTTTTGAGTTGCACGTGCATGTGGGTTAAATGATGACTTACGAATGACGAATTTAGGAGGTTGACAGATGATTGTATCATGATTAGGTTGTTCGAGATGAAGAGGACCATTGGGAGGCAGAACCAACGAAAGAGGTTGATCATCAACTTTCTCTTTAGAAGGAGAATAATCTTTGGTTCGAGTAGCGACAACAACTTCATTTTTCTTGGAGTCACCTATACACATAAGCACATAAGAGTTGGTAGAAGTAGAAGGTTGGTCATGAATAACCATTTGGGCCTATTGTTGAGAAGGAAAAGGTTGTGACAAAATGACAGGCATAGGGGGAGTTCCAGTGCCTTAGAGGAATCAAGTTATTTTTGCACGTCTCGAACAATCTTTCGTGTAATGGTCCTCACCACAGATAAGGTAAGGATAACGAGGTTTTTGATTTTCTTTATCATCGGTTGGTTGATTTTTATCTGGTTGTTGATTATTAGTTTTATCCTATTTATTCATACTCTTCCCTTTCTTCTTATCTGTGTATTTACCGGTAGTCGTAGACTGGACCGTATTCACCTCAGAGGTTTTACCAGGAGAAGCAGTTGGAGGAGTAACATCTTGTGCACTGGTAGTAGTAGGTTTGGGATTGTAATGATTGACTTGTTTTGTCTGAGTCTCAACATGAAAACTTCCAATCACACCATCAACAACATGAGATGCTACTGGACGTGTTGGGCTTGGATTTGTAGACAGGCGAGGAGCATCAGGGATCAAGTCATACAATGTGTATGTTTGAGAATAAACGAGATCTAAGTATTGAGCATGACTGATCGCCTGTTCTTCAGTGACGACACCCCCCATGGAAACATCATGAGCCATAGGACCAATGAGTGACTTTGTGAACCACTCAGCGAATAATTGATCAGGAGGCAAAACTTTTATCAATCATCGTCTCCTCCTCCACTCAAGAATATGATCTGAGATGTGGGTAGAAGAGGATTGTTTAAATAAAATTAAAATTTTTGTTCTTGTCTCATATTGTATCAGTAGTTGGTAATGTGTCAAGAAATCCATGGCTAAGGTGTTGAAATCATTGAAGAAACCTCTTGGCAATTTGATATACCATTTGGCAGTTGAGCCCGTAAGAGTGCGTTGGAAGAGATCTAGTCGTATGGAGTCATCCGTCAAGGAGTTGGATGAACACCAAAGATGAAAAGTCATGACATGATTGCTTGGATCTTCTCCCGGCCGACTGTCAAACTTTGGTATGTCCGACGATAATTTAGAAGGTATAACCGACCAGAAAGGAGAATGTAAGCTAGGATCATTCAAAATTTGAGACAAATCTGGTAAATCCAAAGTAGCTAGAAATGGAAATTGTCTATTAACTTGAGGAAATTGATAATTTTGGGAAGGTAATCCTGTAGGTATACCAGTAGGACCATAAGATGTTTTCAAATAGTTAGAAGGTCCAGTCAAATTTGGTTAAGGAGGATTTTGAGTCAAGTGGCTAACATTAGTTTGTTGATTTAGCATGCCGCCTTGGAAAGGAGCATTGGATTGGAAAGCTTGACCCCGGGTAGGGTTTACAGTGCCTGGAAAAGTCTACCCAGGATAAGAAGGTACAAAATAATTGGTTTGTGGATTTTTCCCCCAAGGCAGTTGTTGATTTCCTTGGAAAGGAAAATTCCAAGGTTGGGTTTGTAATCCAGGCATATGTTGCACGTAAACTGGGTTGTGTCCCCCAACTTGGGGTGGACCCCCAGATGAGTATCCTCCAACAGGAAGTTGAAAACCAAAAGTAACATAATGACTTGTGCCTCCAAGAAAATTGGAGCTACTTGGGCTAGGATGATTAGATCCACCAGGTGGTGGATGAAGACTAGGCCCTCGAGGTAAAACCTAAGTAGGAGTAGGAATGAAACTGATGTCAGCATTATACCCAGGTGGAACAAAAAGACTAGGTCCTCCAGATGGACCCTGGGTAGGATTAGTAATAGATCTACTAAGAGTATTATACCCAGGTGGAAGTGATGGATTAGATCTAAGCGGAAGTGGTGTTCCAATAGAAGCTTGAATCATTACTGAACTTCCGACAGAAACATGTGCAACTTGTGGGACTGTTGTAGAGCTAGTGAACTAGAGAGGAAGAATTGCATGTGTACCAACCAACAACGGGTCTGAAACCGTAACAATATTACTTGTCGTGCCAGTAAAATGATTCAGAGGTATTGTATAAGAAGTAGAAGTAACATGTACGTGTGGTGACGTAGGTTGGTTTGGACTCATATCTAGTTTATCAAAAATATCGTGTCCCAAGGAAGTCGTCTAGAAAGAACAGACGGGGATTAAAAATTCTAGAAGTTTGAACCGGGGTTCTAAATGATTCACTATGAAATGGTGGTTCATCCACACCGGACTCTACGAAAGGTATCGAAGGTATTATAGTATAGTCTTCAACAAAAACATCTCCCGAAGAGTTTATTCAGAGTAAAACAGGGTCTTGAATAACAATCAGTAACGAATTTATAGGGAGTGATGATTCAACCAACGAAGTAGAACTCCTGATTTCATAGGATGTGTCGTTATTGACTGCTCCTTTAGGAGAAGGACCCTCTAGTGAATTAGGAAGCAAGGGGGCGTACTCTTCCAGAGGCAATATTTGCATCCTACGTGACCAGTGAGGGCCAATGTTGGCCACACCCAATAAAGAATAAAAAATATATATGGCCAACTAGAGAAGACAAACAACACTTCACTAATAAAATCTAGATATCAAGCATACAAACAAACCTTCTTATTTCAAAATCACTAGTTGGTGATGAAATCCAACGTCGCAAGATCAAGACAAGAAGGGGATGGGATAAAGCAGGTGGAAAAGTTACGTTGACGGCCTGCTTAACAGACTTACGCCATGGTGCAAGCTCCGACACATAATCATGGGTATACCCTCCAAGGAGCCCGAGTGAGTTTAGCTAACATCGATTCAAGGTACTGTGAAGACTTGCCCCTCCACAGCCACCTCGTGTAAAGACCCTAAAGATGTAGGCTACTAAGGTTACCAATTACGACAATGATGCATGGGGAAGCAGTCGACAATCTGATATACGTGCAAGGGTAGGGTATCTAAGCTCGAAATCTCCTTGAGAAGGTCCACACATGATTTTCTTCTCAAGTGACCCCCAATAATATGCGCATTCACTACACTAGGACCAACAAAGTAGGGTGAGTAACATGTTGGCCTTAATGTGACCTCATGATTGACCCTTGTGTTAGAAGGGCTTCCCAGGACAAAATGTAGCAAGGGGATTTAACTCTCCCTATCGCAAGATGATGTTGTTTGTTTTGATGCTTTGGAGAGTATTCCTCACAACCTATTCCAAAGTGTTATCCCTAGCTAATGTTGGTGTACAAGAGTTATAGAAAATAAAAATTATTAGATAAATTTTAAAATTACGATTGATTTTAATGGTTGTTGTTTAACTCAAAAAGGAAGTGGAGATGAAACTGATGAAGTGCTTGACCTTGACTTACAAATATGCAAAGAGAGATGAGATGCAATCTTTTTGTTCGATGAACTCTAATTACATAAGAGAGAAGGTTTTCTTTTTTCCAGAATACAACAAGCTGCAAAATACAATTCTTTTAAATTTTAAACAATCTTGATGTCAAACAATCAAAGCTATCACATTTTCCAATTTGCTCTTTTAAACAAAAGCTTGAATGCAAAAAGTTTCTTGTAAACACTACGAATAGAAAGATAATTTCCAATTCTTTTTCTTTTCAATAAAAACAAAGATTGAAATAAAGAAAAAGTTGTTCAAGAAAATGAATGCACTCACAACACAATTCCCCAAACTTAACTCATAATGCAACCAAAAGTGAAAAAGTAAGAAAGCTTTTTTGTTTAATCAAAAATTGTTTTTTAATCAACGACAATCTAAAAACTCAGAAAAAAATCATTAACAACTTAACTGGCAAGCGCTTAAGGATGAAACCCAGAGATTATACCTTTGCAGCAATAAGTGAATGATAGAACTTTGAAGCTTATGAAAAAGACTCTCAAAACTCGAGAAATGATCAAGATCAGTTAAAAATTGCAAACCAAGTTGTGAATAATAATTCAATAGGACCAAAAATTCACTCCAAGAAATGGTCAAAAATCTGGGAGAAAGACTAACTATCACTTAATAAAATTTCTTGAGGAATCGTCGTACGGAGAAGAAGGACACAGTGTGATGATCAGGGTTCATCGCAAGCAGTAGAAAGATAAAGTGCGACGATGTCACACTGGTTTTCACAGTAGGATGCGACGATGACTAAAAATTGAGAAAAAAACGAAAAGAGGACAAGATTTTTCAATGAACTTTCAGGACCTGAGAGTCAACATGGATCACCCAATGACTCATAGAATGAAAAATAAAAAAAAAGCAGGAAAGTCAAAAGCAAAAAGGAAGCAAAGAACAAAAAAGGATGTTCCCCAATATGGTCGTCAATTTTGTTACTGGACAAATCGGTAAGTGCTGACACAAACTAATCTCCCTAACTTCAACAAGAAATTAGAACAAAACATAGCAGAATACAAGTTTCTCCTTAGATTTCATTGTAATATAAACTAGTTCAATGAGGGATAGATGACATACTATTTAAACGTCCTTTGATCCTTGCTAGTGTTGTCCTTTCTCCATCTTTAGGTTTGCGGGATGTTGAACCCGTTAAGAAGCACAAACCAACAAAGAGATAGAGACTATATATATATATATATATATATATTCCAATGAAACCTATGCATAAGATCAAGGAGTTATGCAATAATAATGGAGACACTTTTATAGGGAATAAATGTATAACTGCATTATATTGATGAAAGTGGAGAATACAAGATATGCCTTGATGTTGCAAGGTCCCTTCCAATGGCCCTCTGCCTCAACACACACACCTTTTCTACAATGATTTTGATGAAGAGTATTCACAACCTGACTTGGAAAGCTAAAGCAAAGCTATCACAAGTACAATCTTCAACAAAATTCTTCTTGCATAAGATAGCCTAACTTTTCCCATGAGAGATCCCTCTTTATATAGAGTGAAGAGGGATGGATGAAGATATTAGGATGATCCCACTAAATCAGAGAAGTGAGTGAGATCCAAACCGATCGGAGGCCAACTCATCCTTTCAAATATTCCATTCTAGAACCTTCAAGAATTTCACATTTTTCCTTGTTTGAGCATCGTCACACCCTCAACATTCGCAGTCTACGATGACGTCGCATGCAACTGTGGTGCAACATGCGATGATTAGGGATCATCGCCCCCTTAACATTTGGCAAGGTGCGACGATCTTCTTTGGTAGGGTTTTCAATAAGGGAAAGATGATTCCATTTATCAGGGGAAAGTCTTATTTCTTCAATAGCCTTCAGGGAACAAAGAAGTAGGCGATACACATATCATCAGTGATCACAGAGGTGACAAAAATAATGTGTAACAATAATCACACAAAATACAAGTGGATGTTGAACTATGGAACATGCACAAACACTAGAGATGAACTTTTGGGGGTGTGGGCCCTATTGTTTTTGGCTACTCGACTTCATATTACATGTTTATAGGTTTTTGGTGATTCCAAGATTGTCATAGACTGGTTGAATGGTAAAGGTGACATTCAGGTCATGGACTTGGCTTTTTGGAAATTGCGGATAAAAGCTCTCATGATGGACTTCACAGCTTTAGAGTATACACATAGCTACAAAGAGTTTAACCAGGAGGCATATGCGCTATCAAAACAATCATTGTTGCTTATTGAGGGAAATTTAACTCATTTTCTTTTGGAGGACGAACATAAGGGTCCAAACTTGTTTATAAACCTTTATTGTTCTCATTCATAGTTTCTTTTATTGCAATGTTTAGCTTTAGTTTCGTGATGATATTATATGGGTGATGACCTGTTATTTTGAGAGCTCTCTAGGTGAGGGATGAACGACTTCTGTTCTTCATGCAATAATCCTATGTTTTGAACAGTTTTTAGCGTCCAAATTATGCTACAACAATTCATTTTTTGTGATTGGAAATGTAATTTTGTATATACTTGAAAATTTTCTGTATCTGAGTCTTTTTATATAAATATATATAAAATGTAATTTTTCCCACTGAAAAAAACTTCTTTAGTTACCTCCGTCCTCACTCTCTTCGACGACGAATGTCATAATTCTTTAATTACCTTGATTCAGTCTTCACTCTTTGAGGACGCCAGATGACATTAAAGATTTCCCTTTTAATTAATTATTTAAAATCCTGTAAATTGGCAAATGATGCTCATGGCAACATCACGTATTATACACTTGATACACATTAAAGTTCGAATACTAACAAACTAGGAATAGTTGCGTGACAAACTAATGCTATGCTTAAATTTTTTAATACTTTTTATTATATTAACTTTTTTTATTAAAAAATTAATATTTTAAAATGTTTTTTATTATTATTATTTTTTATGTTAATTATAACGATATGTAAATCTGAATATATGATAATCATTAAAATAATATTTATTATCATAAAAAAAAAAGTATATTATGTAAATGTATATGCTTAAAATCACAACAATATAAAATATAAAATGTTGTGTGAAAGTTTCTATCATGAAATGAAATGTATGATGCCTTCTATTACATGTGAATGCAAAATAATAACTATACATATCAAGCATATCACTAATAAATATGAAAGAACTACAATCTTAGAAACATAATGTAGTATAATAACATTAAACAAGGTTGTATGGCAGCATATACTTGTCGTTATGCAGGTATAATAAAATAAAATAATAGTTATATTGAATCCACTGCTTGCGTCGAGATGAATAACAAATTTATTTGTTGAATGTGGCAGGCAAGCGTCATCTCATTAAATGACGTTGAAGATCCTTCCGCAGTCGTTGAAGATCATTACGCAACCACGACAATAAGAGATGAATTTGAACAACAAATCACAATTTAGAAAAATGTTTTAAAATAATTAAAAAAATCAAATTGTAATGTTATACCTTTAAAAATGCTCAAAATTATTTTGGTCAAACCCCAGCTAATAGACGATCAATAGCATATCCAATACTATATACCACCCCAAGCGGCAGGTATAATAACCAATATCCCTTCACATTATTTTGAATGATCTAAAAAAACCCAATTTCATAAAACATTTAGATTATACATTGTAAAACGCTCAAACTTATATTGAAGATTAACACTCAAAATTTGTAATATAAAAATAAAACTTATATTTAAGTTTAACCCTTAAAAAAATTGTGAAAAAAAATATACAAATGCCATCAACTTTGAATTGTACAAAATAWTAYATTATTTTATTTTAAYKTTAACACTCAAATAATTGTGAAARAAAAAGTACAATTKTCATCCATTTGAATYYTACCTACAAAATATTATTTTATTTTATTYAAATGTGCCTAGGAAAAAGGTACCCATTAAATGAGAACAACCAAAAAAATAAAAAATGCATATCCATGCCAAAAAAGAAAGGGTTATTCATTTAACAAGATGGGCCCCCAACTTTTGACAATATATATAAAAAAATAAGAAATATTTATTACAATAACATTGGGGGAAGTGAAGGCAACAATAAGACTTCAAAGTTTTTGGCCAATAAGATATCACATAAATGAGATTTAAAATTTTAAATAAATAATTATTTTTTAAAACTTTGGATAAAAGGGTGTATATTTTATGGTAAACCATGATCTAATAGAAAGTTAAGTCTAAGTCAAAGCTATATACCATGCGTATCAACAGGTATAATAAAACATATTATATTACATGTATAGACGTGAAACAACTTTTTGTTTTTTATTTTATAATTTATTTTATTTTTATTTTCTATTTTTAAAAATAGATAACTTAAATATATACTTCACCACACATATAAAAATATATCACTTCCACCCACATTTGCCCACTAAAGGCAAAACTCGATGAAGACAATTGTATTGGGAGTCAACTTCATAACTCTTTTCTACAAGCTATATGGTGCCTTCGATAACAATCTGGAGTTTTTTTGATTGGTTTTGGATTTTACAATATTTTATTTTTTCCTCTAGATTATACATGACTATGATTATTATATTTCTGAGAGGCATTCACTTGTTTTAGAATGATATTGATAGAAACAAAGGTTGTATGGCAATGTAATCCTTGCCGAGTTAGTTCGAAAATACATGTTGAACAATGAAACTTAATATAACTAAATTCACAAGTAATGAATATTTTATGTCAAAAGATAATAATTGAGGATTGTGATTGGTGAAATTAATTGATTATGTAATTAATTCTACATATTGAAAAACGTATAAGGTAAACATCCTTACATATAATCTCCTATATGTAAATGGAATATTCACCCTACCATATATATATATATATATATATAGATTGGAATTGTTATTTTTTTTTATAATTTTTTTATTGTTTATAACTTACAATCCCTTCTAATTAAAAAGTGCAAAACCCTTCTAATTGAACTTTAATACTATAGTTAGAAAACTTTAGACATGAATATTATTTTCTATCAAATTAATTACCTTCAATTCGAGACTCCTAATCATCGAGTCAAGTGTAGAGTCAAATCTTATCATTGATTTCTATTCAAACTTTATTAAAATAATATGAGGAAGGTCCTTAGCACCTTCGTAACCCCTATCCAAGTACAATAACGTGAGTAGAATTGAATACTACTACGTACAAGTAGTAAATATAAACGAGAGTTGGTGATAACGTGTTCGGTTTTACGTCGGGGTGGTCCTTCCAGCTTCTAGACGTGGAGGTGATTAATGGTTTGTATGTTGTGTAGTAAAACTTGTTCAAACCGCCCATACTCTCGCACCACACAAGATTCATCACATAACCCTCTTCACATGGACTTGTGTACTATCCCTCTTGGACACATAGTGTTAGCGACAATTTTTGTCTTGGGCACAAAGGTACCCAGGTCTGCAGGTAGCATGGGAAGCGCCTGAGCGCAGCACGGGAGAATCTCTTTTCTAGTTGCAAGTCAAGCGAGCGGGCGAAGGGTTGGTTGTCAGCCATCGAGATTCAACTGCAAAGCGAATCGATGGTCATCGGGTTTTCGGGGCTGTCAAGTTTCCCGGGATTTAGCACGAAGGGTAGCGCCCATAGTTCAAGGCAAATCTGGGTCGTCCGATCTAATTGGGACAGGTGGCGGCCAGCCGACGTATCGGGGATCGGTGTTTCGGGATACAAGGAGCCTCCCGTTCTTTACAGCTGAAATCGCTGAAACGCCGGAAGCACCTTTGGAGCCGAGCCCACGGTCCTAGCACCGGGTCACATCAAGCGAGCGTGTAAACAGGGGCAGCCCCCATTATAATAACGAATACTATCTGGGACGTTCATCTGAAGGACGCGTGGCGCACATCCGCGTCACGTCGGCATTCGGGAGTTCGAGGGGTAAGTGCACCTCGTTATTTCACCTCTCGAAACCTCGAATCCCGAAACGCCGAAAGCACCCAGAATTAGGCCCATGGTTTTGGCGTCTGGTCACAGAGGAGCAGGCCTAAAGGAGAGGCACTAATGTTTATCATTTGACGAGACGGGCCCCAAAGCGCCAAGAGTGATCTTAGTCGTTCATCCTGGATGAACACGTGGTGTGCGATTAGGTTCTCCGCCTTTTCGCCCATCGCGATTTCAAAACGTAAGGAACAACTCTCTCATATCCCCGAAGCACGAAGCATCGAAGATGTCTTGGACCCGAGCCCGCAGTATTGTCGAATCAGTTCAGAACCATCAGATCAGTGGGGGAACGCGTGGCGAGCGTTAGGTTCTCCCGGCATTTCGCCCATCGCGATTTCGAAGAAAGAAGACTTGCTCCTTCCTATCCACGAACCCCGAAACGCCGAAAGCACTCTGGAAAATAGGCATAAGGTCACGGCCTGTGGTCACTCAAGAAAGTAGAAAGGGCTGTACGAAGGGGAGGCCAAAAGCGCTGAATTAAGTTTCAAAATGGGGGCACTGTGTTCTCCAGACGCTGATTCGACGTGATCTAAATCCCGGTACCTGCTGGGAATGAATGAAGAAGAGAGAGGGTGGTTGAAACCTCGCCTCACTCATTAATTGCAAAGTATGGATGTTTCGGTTGAAAGTCTACTCGAGAAGGTCCTCTGTACTGGTTCTTCTCATGGAAGCCACGCCGAGTCCTCAACTCGCCAAGGAAGCCTGCACACGCTAATTCAACATTTAAAGGCTCAACTACCCCCTGGCGCGAGCCATGTAGAATTAAGGTGGCGTATGACAAGGGAGTGCAGGCCAGATTTGATTGAAGAGACTCCTCGTCCCGAAAGTCCCGTGGGCCTCTGTTGGGCAAATGTTTAGGAATATATATACTTAATTTTGATATTTTTCAAGCATCGATGGTAGAGCGGAGCTCCCGATTGTAATGTTTCAACAGGCACTCTAGTTCTCTGGTTATGCATCTGTATGTAAGATTTCTTGTTTAATGAAAGACAATTTCCTTATTCCATCTAGTTTTCATCTCATGCTGAGGGAGTTCATGATTGACTGATTCACATGAATTATTGCAGTTGTGTTATGATAAAGGATTTATTGTGGCACTATTGTATTCTCTGGTTTTCTGCGTTTGAATGTAAGAAGATCTCGCGTTTAAATGCATTCTCCTACAATCTGCTAGAAACCCGATGTTGACAACAGACCTTTGCATCTCTCTGATACAAGTCTTCCCCCTACTCACCCTTACTACAACTCACTGTCTGGAGTACATCTAAGATCTCACTTGCCCATGCATGCCTGGCCTAGTTTCAGAGTCGAAACAATATCGTCCGAGTTTACTTCCATTCGATCACCCCTTTCATACACAAATTGTGACATAAACTATTGGGCGTCGGGCTCTGCTCTTGCCACAATCCAGGAGTGACTTCCGTCGCCAACACATAGTAATGGTACGTAGATGAAAGGCTTGAGGCCTGTCCGGTATTCATAGTATTTTTGTAAATCAATGAGCCTATTGCCTTCGAGGCGAGCTCATTTGAACACTAAAACAACACTTGGCAAATTTATTAATTGTGTAATTAATTATGCACATCAAATGATGTGAAGCTTGCAATAACACATCAAAGATATTAGCCAATTAAATTTCAGAAAAAATATGTTTTTTATTATATAAAAAAAATACATATATTAATTTCCTATGTTATACATTGGATATAGCACACAAATATAAAGTCAACGAGAAACTAATACTGAGTCAAAGAACAAACTCATTGCTATAGTCCCAGGCCTTTGGCAGGGACTAATAATCTACCTTGTGGATGTAATTAATCCAAAAATGGTTGGAAATTAATAAAAGGTAATTGATGTGGATGTAAAAATTGAAAATGAGTAAAGCATTTAAGTTCCTACACAAAAATTCAAGCTACAAAGGAGGCATTCTCGTATTAATGTGTGCACCATAGTAAGTGAGCAACGTCATGAGGTTGAATCCTCTATCAATATTGTCGAGTCACTACCAAAGATAAATCAATCTATCATTATCATTTTGTTTTTGCTTAAATCAAGAAAAACAAGTTTTCTCCCTACATTAATATTTGAAGACTTTTACTTAAATAAAAAATAAATTTCCATAGATCAAATTGAGGAGCATCACAAACAAATCTATACAAAGTGATACCACCATCGTATTGTAAACAACCACAACATTTCACAACTTTCATTTTCTTTTAAAAAATAACACTTTACAATTTCATTTTCTTTAAAAATACTACAAAGTACTTTAAAAGAGTCTTTACATTAATTAAAATAGTGATAATAATGATAACCAATTGGATGAAAAATGGCCTCCACTCCATCCTTAATATTCTAAAGTAGAGGAATAATGAGTTGCCACCCAACAACCTTCTTAAAGCCCTTTATTGTTCCATAAGAATTCAACTTTTGGTCCTTAAGGTACTAGTAGTAACAAAACCCAAATAAAAAAAATAATGTACAACCCCTTCCCATGGGATTCTCATCGCATCCATTCAGATGAAATCCATCCCAAATGAGTCAAAGAAAAGGCAAATCCCGCCATCTCTAACCATTTAACTTTACATCCTACGATGTCTTTGCATCAAATTTGAAAACAATTACAACAAACCCACTATAAATTTAGTTAATTACCAAATCAAGGAGTTAATACAAACCTAAACATGGCTTTACCTTGCTTGCGGGGCATCTGGAGGGCAAAAAGGAGAACACTCAGCCGATAAACTGCCTAGTCGAAGATCCGAAGATTCATAGCAGATTGGGAAAAAGGCTCCGCTGAAAGATAATGGCACATTCTTTATTTAAGGAATGGAGACTATGTGCCTGAAATTTGATGCTTGAAACTGTAACTTTGTCAGATGCCTAATTTATTCATTCAACATCAGTGATTTGGGCAAATTCAAACTACGTGGACATATATTCCGTACCAAACCAAATTCACACATAGGTGTTTTATATTTATAGAGGTGATTTGTCGACCGATTTTCTAACAATGGGCTCTTCTAGATAACTAATCTAGACGAGGCTGTTCTTTTTGCAGGAAGAGCCATAACATAAAACTACTTGGATGCCACATAATGTAACATAAAACACCCACTTCTTGCTATTGTCAACATGTTGAACAAACACATGTTAATAACCCTGATTTCGCCCATAAACTATCGTTCGCCTCTATCCACTACACCTCGGATTTTGTCCCTCAATCATCGCTCATCACCAACCACTACACCCTTGATTGCACCCCTCAACTATCATTAACCTCCAACATTCCTCAACCTAAACAATTAAATTATAGATTTTTAAAATTTTGGATGACGACGATGGAAACAATCCGGACTGCCCATTTGGCAATTGTAGAGTTAATCTAGTGATTCTACACTTTATTCTCCACCCCAATTCTAAGAGTTAATTTATGCTTATCGATGTAATAACAAAATTCTACCACTATTATGACTAACTATGTAAATTTGTTTTTTCAAATAGAAATTTATATAATATATTTTATTATTATGGTTATTTAGTTTATTGTATTTTCATTTTTTTAGTATTATAATATTTTCTGATTTTTAAATTATACACATTAACTTTCCTTTTATTTTAATTCACTAGCATAAATCCATTTTAACTCTATATCTATTAAGTATTAAGGATAAAAGTAACAATTAATATACAACTTTCTTGGTGCTTAAAAAATCCTAAGTTAAGATGAATTTAGGTTGATGCTTTCTTTATATATATATGCATGCTTGGTATCATGCACCTCATCGTTGATAATGTGGGTTCATAAAAAATAATGAGGAATTGTGCCAAATAGTATTGCCTTAGTTTCATGATCTTCCAATAGTGGGTCTATATATATATATATATATATATATATATATATATATATATATATATATATATATCCAATATTATATATATTTTGTATATATTATATTGGGCCATATATATAGCCAACATTAGAGTTATTATTACTATATATTTTTAGTTTTATACATATTATATTGGGCTAACCGTAAGCGTTACAAATGGATGAGACATATGCTACAATCTTTCCAACACTAGCTTTAAAATGCACCTCGCTTCTTAAAATAACAGTAAATAAAAGTTCAATAAAAATAAATTTATGTCTCAACCTACTAACCAATTTAAAAGTCTACATTTTTTTAAATAAAGGAGGAAAAAACCTACATACTTAGGGCTACTGGCCTAGCCTTGTTGATACAATCTCAAGATCCCAACATGCAACAACATTATCGTGTGCAAACAAAACCAGGCCACTTAAATAACTTGTGGGTGGTTTGTAAGAGGGTGATTTCCACTCTTGCTAGATGCTTATGGTTCTTTGGCGATTTAACTGTCTTCTTATGTCCAAAAAAGACCAGCTCTTAACCAATTAAACACACTTCTAAATTATATTCAAAAACCAAAAGAGGTTTGTAAGATGGTGATTTCCACTCTTGCTAGATGCTTATGGTTCTTTGACCATTTAACTGTCTTCTTATGTCCAAGAAAGACAAACTCTTAACTAATTAAACACACTTTTAAATCATATTCAAAAACCAAAAGATAATTTCAACCTAAATAATATTCCACGACAAGCCAATATCCTGCCTAGATTATTGACGAGGCTAACACAATGAATCATGTAAAGCATTTAACCTTATCGATTTCATACCAACCCACTTAAAGTTAAAGTTCAACGTGAGAGTACATTTTAAAGTCTACATACTTAAACAATACATTCTGCAAATTTGGTAAAACATTTAACCTTAAAGGTTTCATTCTGCAAATTTGGTAAAGCATTTAACCTTAAAAGGTTTCATACCAACCCACTTGGAGTTCAACGTCAAGGTACATTTTAAATTCTACATACTTAAACAATACATTCTGCAAATTTGGTAAAGCATTTAACCTTAAAGGTTTCATTCTGCAAATTTGGTAAAGCATTTAACCTTAAATGGTTTCATATCAACCTACTTGGATTTCAACCCGAGGGTACATTTTAAAGTCTACATACTTAAGCAATACATTGCAAATTTGGTAAAGCATTTAACCTTAAAGGTTTCATACCAACCCACTTGGAGTTCAACCTCAGGGTACATCATACTTAAGCAGTACATTGCAAATTTGATATTTTTTGATTGCACATAAAAAGATCAACTCGTATCGTTATCAGCGCATCAAGGTCCAGTGTCTTATCCGATCAGGGACAAGACAGACTGAGGGATCATCACGGAAGGTAACTACAATCTCATCCTTTGTCTAAGTTTTACAATTTTTGTTTCTCAGTAATCTCCATCAACAGAATGGATACTGTAGGATATGGGTTCAAAAGTGATCTCAGGGACAACTTAGATCAAACCCTACAGTAAAACAAGATTAAACCTGAAAGATACGGAGGTCGATAGAAAACCCTCATTTCCAGTTTAGGGTTCGGCAGTCCAATTCCTCAAACATATAATTAGGAATTTGGATCACGAAGGGATGTTTCTGATCAAAGAGATAATGAGCTTACAGTAAACAGGAAGAAAGCTTAGGACACTTTCACGGAGGCATTCGAGCTGCATTTTCCGTAAGGGTTTCGGCTGTGCTTCGCCCATGTCTCATCTGCAACCATCTTAAAAACACAAGGTCGCTCATTATCAGAAGATGTGAAATGAAAATTGAACTATGATTTAGGAAGTTTACTCTTCTGGGAGCATAGTTATGAGGGTTAGCAGGTGCAGAAGTATGAGAAGTTGTGTTCGCCAATCCATGAGTATAGGACTATATCATGGAAATATAAATCCATAGATGATAAAAATAGAAGGAAAGGATATAAACTTCTCCTAAACAAATTCAGTTAGTTCTTCAATTGAAGACCATTCTTAGGTCTCTCTCTGGTTCATCCCGAGTGCGTAACAGAAATAAGTGAGGGGCAAGCTCTTCGATATTTTGGTTTATAGATGTCAAACAATGCCTGTGATTTCATGTATCGACCTTTACAATCTAGCTAGCTATCGAAACCAACATCCGACTTTGGTACCCCACTCTGTGTTAACAGTCCGAAAGATGATAGTTATGGTTTATAGCTAGAAAATTGTGGCAGCCTATCAGATCACGTAGCGTGAAAAATAAATTGATTCTAGGACATAATTGCTACAAAATTATGGCCACTATCCCATAAAGAGTAGAAGTGAATACTGCATTATTACTACTATTTCTGTGTATTTAGCGGGATGGACAAACCTTCTGTTTTTTATAAATACTTATAGCTCCACGTAAATTGAAGGAAGGGGCAAACAAGACAAAAACAATTTTTTTATTAAGTAAACTTAATCCTGTATTGCTCATGGCAGTTTTCTTAAGTGTCTGCAAAAGAGGGCCAGTTTTAGCAGTTATAACATTGGTATTTTCGACCGACTCTTTGATTACTGCATACCCACTCAATAGTACATCAAACCCAAGAAATTCTCTTGTCAGTTCAGCAGACCCTACAATTCGTCATGGTAATATGTAGTCAGAAAGTCTACACGCAATGTGACTGCAAATTTATCTTACCAGTCGTCATAGAGTGGGCTATGTTGTGGGCTTGGAGAATCTCAAAATCTTCCTACTTCGTACTATGACGGTAGTAAAGCCATGCTTGATTTTGCATGATAAATTTATGTGGGATTGTAAAGGAATGAGAATACTCAGTTTAGAAGACCTTCATGGCACGTGCTCATTCCTTCATCTATTATTGTTTTGAAGTATAACATGGTATGAGAGCAGTTGTGGACCAGTGAGCCACTGAACTAATTTATCTGTTAAGGCAGAGAAGTAGTCTCCCTTGAGCTTTAGATCACAGGATGGGGAATCGCTGCAAGTTAGGTTGATAAGGGAGTTGGGCCATAGAGTTGGATGAACTCTTGAAAGATTTTCTACATTCAAGAGGGATCTTTCAAACCAGGTCTAGACAAATTGGAGAGAACCATCAACGGCTAAAGGACAATCATGTTTCACATGGAGGAGGTGAAAGCTGCTTTCTATAGATTTAATCTCATCTAGAAAGTGTAAGAACGTTAATGAAGACACCTGGAAGAGACAAGGGGATTTTAAAGTGTTAACTTTTGCTTCTAGATTCAAACAAGCTCGATGGCAACTATTGTTAGAATATGATGGATGTGCTCGTTTTACCATAGACAATATCACTATTGTCACCCAACCATAGGCCGAAGCCACCCTCCGAGCACCTTAACCTTGACAGAGAATCACTCCGG
>JZKD02S1845835.1:210861-225447 GCA_000966675.3 Picea glauca | reverse complement strand
ACAGTTTATTGGAAATAATCACCATCCAGACGAATGATGAACAAAGATTTTCCAGACGGAAATTGGTTCAGAGCATTTACTCCTCTAGATTATAAGAGTGGCTCTTGTATCACTCCATGGTGTGAGTGACTTATCCAACATCATGTCTAATTACTCAGATGAAGTATGGTTTCCAGAGATGATGTAGCTGATGGTGATGGTGATGCTCATGATCTAGTCATGGAATAGTCCAGACGACTATATTGATGCTACCGGGTAAATGGTATGTTTTTGTGCTCAAGACCATTACCTGTAATACCTCCCTAGCTAGGAGGGAGTGTTAATATTATGGTAGCTGCGGGAGGTATTTACCTCCACGTGTGAACCTGACGAGAATAGAAGACTTCGGAAAGCAAGAGAAAACCTTAATGAGTTGGCTAATAACCCTAGAAGTCTTGTCGACTCAAGAAGATAATTTATATTTGGTTATTAGCCTCCAAGAGAAGAAGTCGACCAGAAATAATAATAGTATACTGAACAGACACATATCCGGAAGGAGAAATCGGCCCTAACAAATCTGGCAAAACCACTATAAATCCAAGGCACCAGTTCTCATTTGACATATCTCAGAATTGCAGAGAGCAACTGGTGCGCACTGCAGTTCCCAGTTTGGTGCGCACATGTGGAGGAGGGCTGCAGGTGCAACTGCAACAACAACTAATTTTCAGTATAGGCTTGGACTATCTCTTGGCTAGGGTTTGGACTATCTGATCAACTATTGTTGGTGCGCTATCCTTGGAGGAAGATGCACTACACCTTGTTTGGCTATCTAGCCTAGGGTTTGCTTTCGGAGTAATTCTCAGTCAAGGTTAAGGTGCTCAGAGGGTGGCTTCGGCCTATGGTTGGGTGACGAGGGTATCGTCAATGGTAAAACGAGCACACAATCTTCTATATTCTAACACCGAGCACCTTAACCTTGACTGAGAATTTCTTCAGAAGCAAACCTTAGGCTAGATAGCCAAACAAGGTGTAGCGCATCTTCCTCCAAGGATAGCGCACCAACAATAGATGATCAGATAGTCCAAACCCTAGCCAAGAGATAGTTCAAGCCAACACTGAAAACTAGTTGCTGCAGCAGCTGCACCTGCAACTCTCCTCCACACGTGCGCACCAAATTGGGAATTGCAGTGCGCACCAGTTGCTGCTCTGCAATTTTGAGATGTATCAAATGAGAACTGGCGCCCTGTATTTATAGTGGTTCTGCCAGATTTGCTAGGGCCGACTTCTCCTTCTGGGTACATGTCTGTTCAATATATTATTATTATTTCTGGCCGACTTCTTCTCTTGGAGGCTAATAACCTAATATAAATTATCTTCTTGAGCCGACAAGACTTCTAGGGTTATTAGCCAACTCATTAGGGTTTCTCTTGCTTCCCAGAGTCTTCTATTCTCGTCAGGTTTACACGTGGAGGTAAATACCTCCCGCAGCTACCATAATATTAACACCATCTTCCCTATTGGGCCTTTACTTAATGAATAAATGGGTTGAAAAAAAGTGCAAACCTCTTCATTGCATGCTTAAAAAGTCTTTACTCTGATTTAGTTTGAGCTCGAACTACTTACAAGGATTATTGATATATCCTTATTAGAACAAGGCAATGTAGGTTTCTTTGGAAGGAAAGGGGGCTTCACAAAGCACTTAAAGTCTAAAGTCTTGCCTAAATCCATTTGGAGAGTACAAATACATAGGAAGTTCCTGTAGGGAATAAGGAGGATAATCAAGTGTTCACACAAAAGACCAATCCCAACCTGCCATAGTTAAAACTTAAGACAAGCAAAAGGGTAGCAAGCTAAAGTCCTCTCAAGTGTTGCAAATATCAGCGATATATCGCCAACATCACAATATATCGCGATTCTCCTAGCTTGACAATATTATTGCCATAAAAATCATCGTGATTTTTTCAAATTTTGAATATGTCGTGATATTTTGAAAATATTGTGATATATCGGCAAAATATCGCAAGGAATTGGAAAATATCGGCTGAGTTAGTAGATTTTCAGATTTTTTTTCTCAATTTGAAGAGGGAAAGTAGGGGATTGAGAACAAAGGGGTTATTCACTGTTACATTTTCCCATAAAAGGGCTTAGAGGGAGGGGGTTGCTTTAGATGTTTAAAAAATTAAAAAAAATTGAATATTTTTATATTTTTGTAAGTTTGCTAATATTTTCCGATATTTTCCCCAATGTTGCCAATAAGTTTCTTTTTTAGACCCTTGGTGATATATTCACCGACACTATGTTTGCAACATTGGTCCTTATGGGTAACAACTTGGTGTTAAAAAGAGTATTCACACTGCTAAGAGTCAAGAATCTTTGGCAGTGCTTGTACCACAAACACAACTGCAATGAAGCACAAGTTATATGAAGTATTCCATCACAATAAACTATCATCAACCATGAAAAACACAATGAACATCTTATTCAATCATGCATCTAACTATTCCAAGCTACAAAATGAATGAGTTCACTTGAGTGTTGGGATGTCACAATCTTTGGCTTGGAATATTGTTTGGACTTTGGAGCATGTAGCAACAAGTTTGGAGAGTGCTACTCGATCGGGAAGAGTCAAGATCACTTCAGCTCGGGAGGTGAATGAGTGCAGCAAGAACCCCAAAGGAGGAATGTTCAACCAAGGTGAACTCTAATGGAATGCAATCACATCACAACTTTAGACACAAATGGCCTTCTTGAAATGATAAGATGAATTATAAATAGTGTGTTCGGTATGACTCCCAATACATGCACAATTTTCAATTTTGATAGAACACACAAATGGCCTTCTTGAAATAGTGTGTTAGGTATGACTCTCCCAATAGATGCACATTATGTCAGGGATATATCTTCTTGCCCTACTTCATTGACGAGCAGGTTAGTGACAATTGTTTCCAGAAGATGAGCCATTCAATGGCTGCATTTATCATTCCTGTACAGGATGTCTTTTTCAACACCTCTTTAGATGGATTGTTCATTAGTACCACTCTCCTAGTGGATGAGTAGTATGGCAAGAATATGTCTTCCTACCCTCCTCCATTGGATGAGTAGGTCAGTGACAATGTTTTCCATCAGTTGAGTAGATCAGTGGCTAGTAGGCTACATTCTCCATTTCTATATAGGTTATTTCTTCTAGTACTACATCAAATGAGTAGTTTAGTAGTCCCACTCTCCTAGTAGGTGCATAGTATGGCGGGGATATGTCTTCCTACCTTCCTCCATTGGATGAGCAGGTCAGTGATAGTTTCCTCTAGTAGATAAGCAATTTGGTGGCAACATTATTTTAGCTTATTAGCTTCACTTTTGTATTGAGTTGGGACATTGCAAACCCATTCTCTCTTCTTCTAGCTATGGTTGATTGTACACTGAGTTGGGTATATCGACTCACTTTTCTCTCTTGTATTTATGCCTTTTTTGAGCACTTACTTATCATATGGCCAGATCAATATTGTGCATCTCCAAATGATGAGTAGTTCAGTGGTGGCATTTCCTCAAGAGTTGAGCAATTCTATGATGATGGTTGGACTATCATAACCATCCACGCTTGTATTTGAGTTGGGTCATCTCATAACACTCTCCTTTATATTTTCAACTACGGTTGGGGGGATGTTGGAATGATGGTATTCTTCACATGTGTTCATTTATGGCCAAGCACCCTCTTTATTTTTTATTTTTATATATTTGACTAGGTTAGCCTAGTCACTCTCTTGGGGTATGTGGTCTTGTTATGTGGTCCCATAGCCCCCTCCTGAATGGATGGTTCACTTCTTAAAGGGACACCTCACTTGATTGTGTATAAATACACAACTCAAGCTCTCATTTGTATCATCTGATCAAACTTATTCATAGTGATTGATTTTTTAGCCTATGGGCACCATGTCATATTTTTCTTGTTCATGGGTTCATATTTTTTTTTCTCTTTATGATGTGCTTATGGTTCATGTTGTTTTAGGGTTTGTTGGTGGTTCCGTTCGACCCTTCTCTCTCTTGTGACCTTAACATCTGGGTCCACAAATCCCTCTCACAAGAAAGATGATCTTTGTATAAACATTTTTCTCTTCATCTTGGGGTATGTGCGTCATGTGAGGTCCATATCTTCAACGTGTTGTCACAACTTCTTAAAAATGATGCCTTGAAGCTCAATTCATCCACCATCAACCCCAAGTGCTAGCCTTCAACCGCCTTGATCTAGTTGTGAGTGATGAATTGAGTATGCTTGTGCTAAGATCAAACTAACCAAGTGTCCTTCAGGACTTTGCTCATGCAATTGATCTCCATTACGTTGCAAGGGTTCATACTTCCATTTATTGTATGTTAACCTTAGGGGCCTTCCATAGGTAGAAAAATTACCCAAAATGAACCATGCATTTTTAAGCATTAGTGAGACTATTGGAACAAGCCTATGCCTTTAAGTATCAAGCCTCTAAGTATTAAATGGTGCCCCACCTCTTGAGAGGTGATGGAAGCTAGACAATTAAAACTCTTGCAGTATTTTGCCAAGAATTTATATTGGACTAATTAATGTCAAAGGCATCCCACACATTCTAATTTGGGTGGCATTTAATTTTTTGAGCTTCAAGGCTAGGATTTTGACATGATCGCATATTGCACCAAGATTCGGGGTGGAAGGTTGAAGCTAGTGCCCACTTTGTGGTATTTACTTTTTTTAGTTAGCATGGAGTTCACATGATCTAGAGGCTGCAACCTTTCATGCTTGTCATAAGGCCACAAGGGGTTGTTTAAATGGTCACCCTAGAGTTTAATAACACTATTCTAGCAATTATGCAGGGAATAAGCGAGCAAGGCGCTAGGTAAAATGGTTCCTCCCAAGGCCTTGTAGAAGCTCATCCCAGAGTCAGTACACTAGGTATTGAAATCTCTCCCGATGAAATTCCTATTGATATTCAAGATTTTGAGTATGCTGTGGTTTGTGATAATTTGAAACAACACACATTGTTGAGGTATTTTATGGGTCATATCCCATTGAAGGCTCTGGTCAAGGCTTGGGCTAAGGAAGATTGGGGTCCTCACGGGTAGAATTTGCATGGCCATTTGAATCTTGATTAAAGGGTTTTTATAATTTTCTTTCAAGGAAGAAATCCATTGCCATGAAGTAATTACCTACAACCCCCGGATGTATCTGAATTCTTTGGTGGTGTTTTTTGAATGGCACAAAGATTTCTTCGTTGAGAAAGCTTCTCAACTATACTATCTAGTCTCGGTTTCAATTCCTAGGGCTCGCATTGCAATAATGAGATTTCTTGGAATGAATTTTGGCACCAGTTGGCAATTATTTGTCACAAATCTACCCAATTCTTTATTCTACACCCTCAGAAGAGGGTCTACCTTGAGGTTGATATTTCAAAAGTTCTTCAAGAGTTTGAGTATATCAAGGGGGAAGGAGAATAATTCCTCAACCAATGTAGTACATCAATCTCCCCAACTACGGCATAAGGCCCAAAGTCCACACCATAGGATTAAAGATTGCCCTTTGTTGGTGAAAAATGATGCCTTTAAAGCTATTGTAGTTCCGGTTTAGGCCTCTTAGGGTATGACCCAAACTGATAGTGAAGGTTGGACAAAAGTGATAAGGAAAGGAAAAGTTCTGTAAGTTCAACAACTCTAGCAGACCCCTAGGTGTAGATGATCCATCCAACCCTTAGGTTTAGAAGACCCAGTTGGCTCATCAAGTTTAGCCCCAACCTGAGCCAAAAGAAGCCTTCAAATTCAGTGGTGATTTGTCCTACTAGCTCCCAACTCACTCCTTTTGGGGTTGTCAGGCTTGGTCTCCACCCCCACGGATGAACACTTCGCACTTGATCCTTGGTGTTGAAGACCTCCCAAGAGGCCCCAAAACAAGGTTTTAAATGATTTCCCCATCTAAAATGCAATGTGTGACCTCTCCCAATCTTTTCGATGCCCTAGTAGGACAAGAAGGTGACGAGACGATGGAATACAACATAGATAGTTTGGAATGAAGGTAGTATCATGGAATGTAGGGCTTATGGACCCTTGTCGCAAATCCATGGTCCAAAAAATTATAAATCTTGTTCTTTGTTTTCAAGAAGTCAAAGTAATTGGCTTTATTCTTAGATTTATCCTTCGCATGATCTAGTTGAATTTTGTTTTCTTTTATACTAACCATGTTGAAGGTAAAGGTGGAGCCACAACACTGATTTCTCCAAATTGGCTTGAGGTTATTATCCAACACGGAGTTGATCCTTCAAATTGTGTTGTATGGACCCTGTTTGATTTCAAAGGCCGTGTACTTGGCCTAGTCAACATTTATGCCTCTAATGATGCAAAGAAAAGGGTTGCTTTATGGGATTGGTTGGTCGAGGAGTTGCCAGAGGCTTGTTGGCTATTTTTTGATGATTTTAACAATGTTGAAGCCCAAGAAGACAAGGGCGGGCTTTTATTAGCTCACATTTTTCCAAGAGAACAATTGGCTTGGAATGGCCTCAAGGCCAAACTCGACCTTTATGATTCTAACAAATTTTGTTGCAAAGACTTGCCTAAGAATTGATACACTTGGTCTAACTTCCAGAAAGGTAACAAAAGAGTGTTGAAAAGACTAGACATAGTGATGCTCTCCAAGAAAAAAATCTTTTTCTTCGAGTATGAAGGTAGAAGGCTGTTTTAGGTTGTAGGGGAGGTCACCCTATCTGATCACCAACCTAGTTTTTTCTCTATCACCTAGGGTATAATTAAGCCTAAATCCATGAATAGAAGTTCTATGTTGAACACAACCCTTATGAAGCATTATTCTTGCTTAGAAGCTATCAAAAGAATTTGGAATTTGATGATGTGGCCTAGAGGAGATAGGGGATGGATTTTATGGTGGGAAAACACCATTTGATGTTCATGACCTTTTTGCAAGGGTATGGGGGCATCTTGTGGTTGTTAGAGGAAGAAATAATAAGGTTGTTACAGAGGAATTGGAGCATGTCTCAAGAATGCCGCAATGTAGCCCCTTCAATGAGCAATTGCAAACTAGAATAGGCAAGCTAAGACATTTTGTCAAAGTCGAAGACACCTATAGAGTTAAGTGTGCTCAAATCTAGGCTTGTCTTTCATTGGGTCAAGTGATAGGTCTACTAAAGCCTTCATCAAAGCTCTAACCTTTAAGGAGGTGACTAGACCTATCAAAGCCCTGAAGACTAGGGAAGGAAGGACCACATATCGGTTTGACATTGAAAGAGAATTCATTAATCATTATACAATGGCTATCAAAGTTGAGAGATGACATACGGAAGAAAAGTGGTCATGCAAAGTTGTATTGACGTAGTCCCCCAAATGTTGGCAATTGAGTAGCAGAGAATGTGCGACAAAGAGTTGACATTGGATTAATTAATAGCCACCTTGAAATAAATGGCTAATCAAAAGTCTCACGGGCTTGATGGGTACTTGTGTGAGTTCTACAAATCCACATGGGATTTTGTGGGCTTGGATATGCTCCAAGTGTACATAAAAGCTATTCAAAATTTTAGACATAAGTGTTTGAAGACGACATCAATAAGGGTATGATCAAATTCATTCCAAAGCCTGCACGATCTTGAGATTATCACAACTTGGCATCTGATTACACAACTTGGCATCTAACTACACTCCTAAATGTGTCCTATAAAATTCTAGCCAATACCCTAGCCTTGTGGTTGAAATACATCTTTCCTAAAATCATAGATTCGATTCATTAGGAGAATATTTATTTTGGATAATGTCATTGTTGTTTGGCAAGGACTGGAGTGGGCCAAGAGCTAAGGCCTTAAGGCCCTCTTCATCAAGATTAACTATGAAAAAGATTATGATAGAGTCGAATGACCCTTCATTGTTTCCATGCTCAAGGCTTCGAGGTTTGGGCCCTTCTTTGTCAAAGCAATGGAGACTCTCTTTTCTGAAGCCTTTGCGTGCCTTTTCATCAACCAGGTGTTATAGAGATATTTGCCACCTAATCATTAGGTCATTATCACCTAAAGATCACCTAATCACTAGGTTATTATCCCCTAGAAACCCCTTATTTTAACCCTTAAAACCTACCATTTTTTCCCTAAGTCTCTATCCAATTTCCCACCTGGTCGCCCTTTTCCATCACCAAGGGTGTGACCAAAAGGGTTGGTCGCTCCTTTTGGCCTTCCAGGGAGCGACCAGTCGCTTTGTCTATGTGTCTAGGGAGCGACCAAGTCTAGAAGCTCCTATTTTTGGATTTGGTTTCGATGGATAAGACCTCCCACTGATTTCTTGAGGTTTAGCTTCGAGAAGGCTTCCATCATGAGCTCGAGAATATTATCCCAATAACTATATGGCCTTATCCCTAAAGCCCTATAAGCATCAAGCCATTTCCCATGGGAAAGGAAAGCGGGAAAGAGTTAGAAAAGTTACTCTAGTGATTTGGTTGCAAGACTTGGGCAAGGAGCTTGGAAGGAGGTCATCTCTTCAGTGTCCTTCTGTAAGTTGTAATATTGCTTCTTTGATTAATAGAAGACATACTGGATGTTTACCTCTATCTAATTGTTCATATAAGTTTATGTATTCATTGGTAGATAATTAGTATAATTATGTGTTATGATATACTATTAGATCTATTGTTAATCCATGCATGATTGCTTTGATCTTTGGGAGGTTCATGTATGAATCAGATCTATGAACATCCATAGTTTATGTTTCTATTCCTGTCTTAGGCGCTGGTAGAACCTAAGGGAACTCAACTCCTGCAGGGTACAAAATCCCTACAACAAGAAGCTATCAAAACGTCGAACCCATACATTGATACATGATAGCACCAACTTAAGTGATCTATGGAATAGAAGATTTGCTCACCTACACTACAAGGCCTTGCCAGTGTTAAAGAATATGGTTACAGGAATTCGAGAAATTTAGGAAGAACATGAAGGTGTTTGCAAAGGATGTACTCTTGGTAAGAATACCAAGGGACCGTATCGAAAGGAATCTTGGATCTAGTGCATTCAGATGTATGTGGACCTATGACAGTATTGTCTTTGGGTGGCTTCTCATAATATGTGACATTCATTGATGATTTCTCTCAGAAGACTTGGATCTACTTCATAAAGACTAAGGATGAAGTATTTAGTAGGTTCCAAGAGTTCAAGGTTCAAGTAGAGAACTTGACGGGAAAGAAGATCAAAGTTTTAAGAACAAATACTTCCAAGGAATTCAACGATTTCTGTAAGAAAGAAGGGATCAAGAGGGAGTTGTCAGTTCCTTACAACCCCCAACAAAATGGAGTTGTAGAAAGGAAGAACAAGTCTATCGTGGAAGCAGTCAATGCAATGATCCATGATCAAAGTCTACCCATGTTCTTATGGGCAAAAGCATCCAACACAACAGTCTATATTCAGAACAAAAGTCCTCATAGAATATTGGAAGATAAGACTCTTGAGGAGGCAATCATAGGAGTGAAACCAAAGGTCAACCATTTGAGGATCTTTGGTTGTTCAGTATACATTCATATACCCAAGGAGAAGAGGACGAAGCTAGAACCCCCCGAGAAGGAGGGCACCTTTGTTGGATATAGCGAAAATTCAAAAGCCTACAGAATCTACATTCCAGGACAATGTCAAATCGAAGTTAGTCGTGATGTTACCTTTAATGAAGAGATAGCCTTCAAGAAATCCAGAGAATCTCACATGGAGATTGATAGTGAGGAGCAAGAGGCTCCGAAGGATGATGGTACACATCCACCTAGTTCAACTAATCATCCTTCAGACCATCAAGAAGAATCAGTAGAGACAATAGAACTAGTGGATCTACCTAGAGATGTTGCCATAACTAGAAAGAGGCCAACATGGCTTCATGATGCCTTACAAGATGCAAAAGGGCATGCAACTCCCCGTGGTGCCTTCAGGGAGAGCAAGAGACCTAAAAGGTTCTCAAGTTATATGGCACTAATGAGCCACATCATTGACTTAGAACCTTCCAGTTATGAGAAAGCATCTGATCAACAAGTTTGGAAAGATGCCATGGTGGAGTATCAGTTCATCACGAAGAATGATGTGTGGGAGGTCTTGCAGATACTAGAAGGGAACTTAATAATGAATTCCAAGTGGATCTATAAGATCAAGCATGCAACAAATGGAAACATCAACAAATACAAAGCGAGGTTTGTGGCAAGAGGATTCTCCCAGAAAGAGGGAGTGGATTATGAAGAGATTTTTGCTCTTGTCGCCAAGTACACTTCCATCAGGACCATTATTTCCATTTTGCTTCAACTATGGGTTGGAAATTACATCAGATGGATGTAAAGACTGCGTTCCTCAATGGTGTGTTTGAGGAAGAAGTGTACATAGAGGAACCTCCAGGCTTTGTGATACATGTGAAGGAATCCCATGTCTGAAGATTAAAGAAGGCGTTGTATGGACTCAAACAAGCACCTAGAGCATGGTACTCTAGGATCGATGGATACCTGATGGGATTGGGTTTCACTAAGAGTGATGTAGATCCCAACCTCTGTTACAAGGTCGTTGATGGTGATCTGTTGATCTTGGTACTATATGTTGATGATCTGTTTCTTACGTGAGCAGAGAAGCTTATTGTCAGGTGCAAGAGGGAGTTGGCCTCAAAATTTGAGATGAAGGATCTTGGATTGATGCACTATTTCTTGGGACTAGAGGTGTGGCAGAGACCAGGCGAGATTTTCCTTGGACAAGGAAAATATATAATTGAGATTTTGCACAGATTTGGTATGATGGACTACAAGTCCATGGCCACACCTATGGAGACAAATCTGAAGAAGTTGAGTGACTCTACTTCAGATTCAGATTTGGTGGATCCCACTATGTACAAATAATTGATTGGATCCTTGATGTACCAGGTTAACATCAGGATAGATATTTGCTTTGCAGTAAACACCTTGAGCTAGTTTATGGTAGAGTCGAGACACTACCATTGGGTTGCAGCGAAGCATGTGTTGAGGTACGTACATGGTACAATTGGATATGGCCTCAGATATGTCTCAGGTGGTGAAGTGAAGTTGTAGGGATATATAGACTCTGACTGGGCAGGGAGTGTAATAGATAGAAAGAGCATCTTAGGGTGCTGCTTTAGCCTGTGATCAATTATGATATCCTAGTTCAGTAGAAAGCAGACATTTGTAGCACTCAGTACAATAGAGGCAGAGTACATCGCAGTCAGTGCCGCAAGTTGTGAAGCAGTATGGCTCCAGAAACTACTTGTAGGACTATTTGATCAACAACTAGAGATGACCTTGATACATTGTGACAACCAAAGTTGTGTCAAGGTTTCAGAGAATCCAATATTTCATGACAGGTCGAAGCATATTGAGATCAAATACCACTTCATCCGAGACATGGTGCAGAAGGGAGTAGTGAAGCTCCAATACATATCCATAGACAAACATATTGCAAACATTCTCACCAAACCTCTGTCGAAGGCAAAGTTTGAATACTTTAGGGACAAGCTTGGCGTGATGCAGGATGCTTCCCTCACTGAGAGGGAGTGTTGATGCTTTGGGCAACACTGGGTTGACATTCTCCTCCGATGGCCATGCTGACTGTTAGAATATAGAAGATGGTGTGCTCGTTTTACCATTGACGATACCTTCGTCACCCAACCATAGGCCAAAGCCTCCCTCCGAGCACCTTAACCTTGACTGAGAATTCCTCCGGAAGCAAACCCTAGGCTAGATAGCCAAACAAAGAGTAGTGCATCAATCCCCAAGGATAGCGCATCACAAAAATCTAATCAGATAGTCCAAACCCTAGCCAAGAGATATTCAAGCCAATACTGAAACTAGTTGCTGCTATAGCTGCAGCTGCAACCCTCCTCCAAACCTGCGCACCAACTGCAACTGCAGTGCGCACCAACTGGGAAACTGCAATTCTGAGATGTGACAAATGAGAACTGGCGCCCTATATTTATAGTAATCCTGCCAGTTTGCTGGGGCCGACTTCTCTTTCTGGGTATGTGTCTGTTCAGTATATTATTATTAATTCTGGCCGACTTCTTCTCTTGGAGGCTAATAGCCTAATATAAATTATATTCTTGAGCCGACAAGGCTTCTAGGGTTATTAACCAATTCATTAGGGTTTCTCTTGCTTCCCAGAGTCTTCTATTCTCGTCAGGTTCACATGTAGAGGTAAATACCTCCCGCAGCTACCATAATATTAACACTGACTTGGCTAAGGAGAATGGTGTATTCTTCTCTGATGGCCATGCTGACTTGGCTAAGAAGAATGGCCCAGGCGTAGTCTTTATCCCTGATCATGTGACTTCACAAGGACCGACAAAGACTCGAGGTGTTGATGCTTCTCCAGATGGCAGTACCGAGCTAACATTCTCCTCCGATGGCCATGGTGACTTGGCTAAGGAGAATGGCAAACATTCTCCTCCAATGGCCATGCTGACTTGGCTAAGGAGAATGGTACATTCTTCTCCGATGGCCATGCTGGCTTGGCTAAGAAGAATGGCCCAGGTGTAGTCTTTATCCTTGATCATGTGACTTCATCAAGGATCGATGAAGACTTGAGGTACATATGCATCGGACATGCATTCTCCTCTGATGGCCATGTGATTTGGCTGGCTAAGGAGAATGGTCCAGGGAGTTGATGTTCCCCATGTATTAACATTAGGCAGACACTCTCCTTCGATGGCCATGTGACTTGGCTAAGGAGAGTGGCCCAAGGTGTTGATGTTCTCCATGTATTAGCATTGGGCATTCTCCTCCGATGGCCATGTGACTTGGCTAAGGAGAATGACCCAGGTATGGTCTATATCCTTGATCATGTGACTTGACAAGGATCGTTGGAGACCCGAGGTGCTATGTTGGAGAAGCATACATCAACTGGGTGCTATGTGGGAGAAGTATACATCAACTGGGTGCATGCTATAGAAGACTACATCAACCAGGCTCAAGAACAACCTTTCTATGAAAGAGGAAATTCAAAGATGAAGAATGCTTCCCTCGTTGAGAGGGAGTGTTGAAGTTTTGAGACTTCGGGAAGTCATTCTCCACATTGAAGACCACAAAAGACCATAGAAGAGTAGTCGGCCCCACAGGAAAACAATAAAGTAAAATTGAAGACCTCAGAAGAGAAGTCGGCCCCACTGGAATATAATAAAGGAAAATTAGATTTCCAGGAAGAGAAGTTGGCCCCACCAAAAAAAGTGACTTGATGATTATAAATAAGGGTGGACGTCTCCTCTTTTGTTCACTCACTCAACACTCACTCAAGGAAAAGAAGGTGCAAGTCTAAGGCAAGGAAGAAGATGCAACAACTGCAATTCTAGGTGTGTTATCTTGTGTGCTACCTTTTGGAGAGTTGCGCTAGGGTTAAGAGGTGACTCTGTATATCTCTTGGTATGGTTTTCTTGGTGGTAATCTTGTGAACTATTGTATTGATTCTTCTAAGAAAGGTTGCTGGGTTTTCTCCCAAGGATTGGGTTTCCCAGGATAAACTCTTGTGCTCTTGTGTCTATTGTGCATGGTTAATGAAATATCCCTAATCCTGTTGATCAAGATATTTGCTACTGATCTACTATTCTGTCTTGCAGATCTGATACATTGGGGGTTTCTGGACGCGTTTCAGTTGTATGTTTGAGATCTTAATGGTTATTGCATGTGCATGTGGGTTATTACATGTGCATGTTGCATATTGAAGGTTTAAACAACATATAAAGGATGCATGCAAAAGTAGAGAACATCAACTGCCAAATATCATGTATAATAACGGTTCGGGCCTAGAAATACAATAACCTACTGGAAATATAGAATATAAACGTCAGTTAGATCTCATGGATCAGTACTGGAATACAATCAAATAACATAAAAATACCCGTGATCAGAAGACGATAGCAGATCTGATGCATGCACGGATAGATCGACAAAAATATGCGATTTCGGAGAAATACGGTAACCGCTACTAGCTGGAAAACTCGTCCGAAAGAATGGACCGTCGGAATGCGTCGAAAACTGCTCCAATAGAAGCGCCCTGGCCTCTAGATTGAAATGGATGAGTGTTGGACCTCATATCCGATCTCTAAGGCACTGGATCTGGACCCCTGGGGGGTTTGCGCATCTCCTGGAGCGCTGGATGCACCCAAAAGGATTCCACCAACGGAATCTGCTGCTATATGGCTCAAAACGATCGTCTCGCCAAATAAGGAAATGGGTCGGAAGGATTTGTCCGGATCTGCTTTGAAACTCTGCATGCAACACCAAATGTCTCTCCGGAAGAGCTGTGCCCTAAATGGATGAATGAGTCGATCTGCAAGATTCCACCGTCAGAATCTAATGATAGATGGCTCAATAGAAGCGCCCTGACTGGATCTCAAATGGGTTGGAAGGAAACTGCAATCTGGATACGGGTCTCGTGCAGCTCTCCAAACCCTCAAACTAGCTTGCGCCCTCACTGGCTGAGCTGCGCACTCTGCAATGGCTATTCCTGAAAAGTACGGTGAAATACCTCGATGGTATCTCCGATGGGCTAGGGTGTGTCTCTCAACACCGAAACCGATCAATGGTGGTGGTTTCCTCCAGAAATCCACAAAACAGTAAGGTCGGCTCTCCTCCTCCTCTGGGAA
>JZKD02S1845835.1:192297-209361 GCA_000966675.3 Picea glauca | reverse complement strand
AGGGGCCCTAGACATATCTAGGGTCTTCAAATGCTTGGTCCCAGACCAAGACTCCCATGCTCCAGGCATGGTTACCCTGGTTACAAACCAGGGGCCCTGATTACAAACCAGGGGCCCTAGACATATCTAGGGTCTTCAGATGCTTGGTCCCAGACCAAGACTCCCATGCCCCAGGCATGGTTACCCTGGTTACAAACCAGGGGCCTTGGTTACAAACCAAGGGCCCTAGACATATCTAGGGTCTTCATCAATATTGGTCCCAGACCACATACCCCAGGAGTGCACTAGGGGCCCTAGATCTTGTCTAGGGTCTTAGCCATCCTCCAGGAGAATGGCTCTCACTGCTGCATGTAAATTTAACAAAGAGAATGTCGGAGGTCCAACATGGGGAGAACTAAGTTCTAAGAAGGCTCGTCTGACTTCACACACAAACTCTCTCCAATTTCCAACTGAACAATAACAACTAATGAATTGTCCTATTTAACTATTCTGCATTGACCAACCCTTGTTATGCATGAAGCTTATGTAGCACCCCAAACCCCTGTTGGGTAATGGCACACAAAAATTTTGAACTCTGATACCAATTTAATTTGTGAAAATTCTCTGAAAATGCACAAACTCATACCGAATAATAACAATGTATGCATGCAAATTATACATGAAAAACCCCAAATAGAAAACTGATAATTAAACACAGTAATTTAAACAAGATCATAAAAGACATTTATCTTTTCTAAAATGAACATCAACTGCGTGCAGACCTTCCACGTTCCCCCCAACCTTAGACCGCATTGCTCATAGATTTCAGCAGTGGGTCACCCTCAAGCTGGGGCTAAAACTCCACCTGGGTAAGGAATTCCTAACCAGGCTAAGGTCTCTCAGATTAAGTCCAGTTACGGGAATATAATAACATTGCGTACAAGGACGGTGAGACTATTAAGTCTGTCAACCTTCGCTTCACCAAGTTGTATATCAAATCCCCGAACTTATTCACCCCCAGAACCAAGCTGCTTTCATGCATTACTATAATGCTCTACCTTCCCCTTATCGGCATAGGCTTGAAGAAAAAGCTATTGACAATCTTGATTCCGCTCTTCATACTTGTCTGGAATATGAAGAACTAGAAAGAACAGGTCTCCCCAAGGGGGACTCAGTTAAACAAACAAACATGTCTTTCCTCCTACAACTTGTGCAAGATATGAACAATCGGATGATAGCATATGAGCGAAAGGGAAATGTCCCTTCACTTACTCCTGGGGCATCATCTTCTTCCTCAACACCTTTTAGGAATACCAATGAAAACAACTTTCAGCCCAAAGCCATCATGTCTTGCAGTTGGTGTAATTTCTGTGAGAAAAATCACGAAGAAAATACTTGTGAGGTTAAGAAGAGTGCCAGAGATAAAATCTTTGGCAAGAATCCCGAAACCACCATTGCCGTTCTAGATTGGGCAGAACTGGAAGATGTTATGATCATAAACACTAGGAACAAATCTTATGCTTCTAAAGGGAAATATGACCCCCCTCATACTTCTTCTAGTCCAAGCTCATCTTCGCACGCTACTATTGTACAAGCTACCAAAACGCCCGACAATCAAGGAGTTTCTTCCCCTCTTCCCTCTTCCAAATACAACATCCTCAACCAATTGGCTAATATCAAAGCCGATGCCACTCTTTTGGACATGGTTACCGTCCCTGAAAAACAAAAGCATCTCAAGAAATTTATGGAAGGTAAAGCTTCCACTATAGCCAATCTTTTTGAAGAGGCAAAAGAAGAGGATTCCACTGTAAATAAAATAGGTGTAAATAATTTTAGACACCCTATAAAAAACCCTCCGTTTTTTATTTCTGTAAAAATTATGGATAAAATAGTCCATTGTTGCTAATTGACAAAGGTTCGGGTCCAAGTGTAATGTCGAAAATCATGATGGAAGAGCTAGGCATATCATGTACTAATGAAAATTTCAGAAGCATGCTCTCCTATAACAGTCTACAACAGTCAACTATAGGTGAAATCAAATGTAACGTCCCCGACCACCAACCCCTGCTGGGTAGCGCTACCTAACGAATGAATCATTGTTTTTCTCTGCTCTGATACCATTTTGTAACACCCCCGACCACCCACGTTGGGCCATGCTACTCATAGAAACAACAATTATCATATGCATATAAATATAAACATAAACAAACAACATATTCTGTTCATACATATATTAATGAGGAAATACCAATAAAAGCATACATGCAGTACTCATAGGCAAAACCTATAATATAACAACATATACAGGCAATATTCATCAATTATAACACATGTACATATACACAACATGTAAATGAACATAGGAATGGGTGCTTATCTTTCAATTGAAGTACACCAACTCCGTGCAGACCTTCCATGAACCTCCCAGCCATAGACCACACTACCCATTACGCTTAGCAGTGGGTCACCCTCGATCTAGGACTAAACTCCACCGAGCAAGGGAATTCTAGGCTTGGCAAGGACAACAAGGAAGTTGCACAAAACAACATGAAGGATCTTTTATCCTAGGAGTCACTTACGCCCACAACCCATAGACCCTCATTCCCCACACACTTGCTCCACCCCAGGAGGGTACACCTTCACTAATACAAGTCCATCGGCTACTACACCTCCCTTACCTTGGGCTTTAGCAACAGGCTGGATCGGAAGTCTAAGAGTACTGTAGCTGCTACGGGACTCCCTCCAGGAGAACTCACTTCCCAACAAACTCTCTCACCTGGGAGAGTTGCTCACATGCCTGACAACCTGCTTCTTCAACCAACTTCAACTCAATTCCATCCAAGTGAGGACAATAGAAAGGCTCAATATAGCTCAGGGAATGGCATCAACCACAATTCGGTAAGGCACAACATGGTTTTGGCAAGTACAGATATGCTGGGCTTCACAGGAAAACACAGGTCAGCTTCATGGGTTACTGGTTTCAGAGGTGCGTGAAAGATGTAGAGGTCGACGATGGAGGCCAAGCGAGTTAGGCAAAGGATCGGACAATGGGGAGCGCACCCCCCAATGCTAACTTTCCAGCTTTAACTACATGCGCCTAGGTCGACACCTGTCTTCCTGGAGCTGCATGCACTCCATTTAGCACTTGTTCCCTTTCCAGGAACTTAGGATAACTGGGTTTATTTTCCCCACTTTAGTATTTTCATTTTCAGGAATATATTATAATATTCCCTTGGGTTAAGCCCTCTAGCTTAGCCCCTCTTTCCTAGCCTCTCAGTCCCATCCCTTTCCCTACCTAGTGGAGCTTAGTCCCCCATCACTCTTTCTTCGTGGTTGGTCTACACACAACGATGTATAATTTTTATTAATGATCTGCATAATTACATATACAAAAATCAGGCTCTTGGCCTTAGCATCCTAGGCTCTCTGGCCTAATCATCACATAAGCCTCCTAGCTTATTATAACTTGACTCACCATCCTAACAAACATGTTTACAATTCATAATTACAACTAGGGCTCTGCCGGGGGATATTACAATCCCCCCCCCTTATTTTTGCACTGTCCTCAGTGCAACTTGTTTATACATATATAATTCAAAAAAATTCTTCAAAAAGCTCCAAGCTTTAGCTATTGGAAGCCTGTTATCCACCTGGTGCTCTACTTTCCAGCACCAATTCTGGTGTTCATACTGCAACTGGAATTCATTTTCTCTACTCTATAGAGTTGTTTCAAGAAGAATCCAGTTCACTGTACCATTTGACACACCCTCCTTATGGCAGCTTCCATGCCATAAGCATTTCTGAGTTTCGTCTTCCTTTTTGAACTCACCCTTCCAGGCTCAGGTATCCTTTCACTGCTACACAGTCCGTCAACGATCCATCTTGCCAAGGCTTTCACACGCAAGGAGAGCGCCAACCCACTACCAGAGCCTCTCACCAAGGTCCTCCATTAAAGGGCTTCAGTGCCTCTATTAGTAATTCTTCTTCCAACATTCTCACTTTAGCCAATATTGTCTCATCTGCGTCACACACATGCAGTTATCATGAGAGAACATAAAAGAATTCATTTAGGAACTCAAACTTAGGTCAAAAAGGGAATTCAACTTTTCCCCAAAACATGAAATTCTATTTCATAATTCTTCTTGATTGTTTCCATATTAGGATTGCAACCTTCCTTGTGGTTTTCCACAAGCACCAATCTGCATACCATTTTCCTGCAAGGCTTCATCTTGCATATTGCCAACAAATTGTCAATATTTCCTGTACATCATAATTCAATTGCAATATGTACAAAACTATATGCAATGAACTTAGAATTGTCTGCACCTAGCAATTCAATCATTATTACCAAACAATTTCATAAATTATAATGACTCATCATTCTATGCATATGCATGTTCTTAATTAATATCTGTAAGTTCATTACTTTTTTTTTTCTGAACAAGAATTTTCTGTAGTCAGTATTCATGTGACTACTTGACTTGCAACTTTCCTGTTGCAATGTCTAGCAACTCCTGAAATGTCCTCAACTTCATGAGTTAACAACATTTCAGCTGTTAGTAACAATTATTTCCATGCAATAATATATATGCACGTACTTACAAAACACATTCAACAATTGCATTTAGTACACAATTCTATTACTTACTATGCATGAGTGCAATTCTCAATGCATACTTATTCAGTGCACCTTGCATTGAATTACACAATGCTCTTTATCTCAATCATGTATTTCACCATCCATAAGTTGGAATTCTGGCCAATGTGTTGACACATTCTCCACACACTTCCTATTGTCTTCCCAATTAATTGGATGCCTTCCTTTTCGACCTGAACACTACACCAAGAATATAATTCCGTGGTGTTCATTAGTGTTAGCAAAAAGGTTGCAACCCAAGTTTTATTTAAAGGTAGGAAGCTTTTAGTACCTGTGTGGCTCATAACCTTTCCATATCCATACTTTGCCATATCCAACCATGTTCTGGTCTCATACATGACTAGCTTTACTGGCATTCATTCCTATAACAAGTTCTTATCTTTTAATTCTTTGGTTACTACCCCATGACCAAATTAACATGACATTCTACTATGTCAGTGTGTGCATTTAGAAGCTAAAAAGCTTTGAATTAATACAGGCCTCCAACCTTTACCACATCTAGTGGTATGCATTCAAATAATGTAATCATGTGATTTTATAAAACAACTCTGGTTGAGGAATTTCTTATCTAAATTCCCTTCAACAATTATGCAAAAAGAGTAATAAAAACTCATACCTGCATGACTTCCATTAATAAATTTGATGTTACTTGTATGACTGATGGCAGTAGAAGCTTTCATGCTTCTTTTATCAAACCTAACCAACCTTCAAGTTTTTGTTGCTTCCTTCCATATGTAACAACATCATCAACAACACTTGCAACATGAAATAATTCTTTTTCTGCTTATGGTTGTTCAACCAACCCTAATTCATCTGCTGCAGCGCTACCACAATTTCAACTTCTTTCCTATGTGCAACTTTTCCTTGCTGATCCCAGAAGTCTTCAATTCTTCTCGGATTCTTGAATCTTCTTGTGCTCCCACTGTGATCATTGTGCATGATTAGTTCTGACCTGAGCACTTTCTAGCCAAATCTCTCTTGGCTGCTTTTGCATTTATAGTCCCAAACTAAGCTGATATTAACCTTCAACTTTCATTAATTTCCTGGATCCAACTATCCCAACTCGTACTTGGATGAATTAAATTTCAAACAAAGTTGTTTTGTAGACTCTGGATTCTTCAACATCCAATTACTCTTCAGGACTGAACTTCTTCATCCCTTTCCCGACGGAATACTTTAGTACTTGAGGTTTTCTTGTACTCTTCTCTTTCCTTTTGCTAGCTACATAAAATTAACTGAAAGTCCTTTTACCTTGCCATCATAAATTCAGGTGATACCTCCGATCTTTTGGGTTGTCACTCATGGCTCTATGTTATTTAAGATGGATTCTTTTCGGTCACCGTCTCCTCTGCATTCAAAACCATGCATAGAACCGTTTCTTCTTACTGGTTCCTTATTGATTTCTCTTTAGAAGTCACTTCACTTTTAAATTATTCTTGACTTGATATCTTCATGCTCTTATGGAAATACCTTCACACCTTTGGAATGCATCAACAATCCTCTACTATTCTAGATTTCCTTCCTGGAGTGTTGATACACATTCCTATTAGTTGGATATCTATCTCATGATTTGTTCTTCCATTATCTTAGGATGTTCTTGGACTTGACTCCATCCAAGATTTTTTCCTTGTCTACTTTGCATACTTGCCATCAAATATTTATGCTGATATTAGTTTTTAGCATTCCGTTATTATTTGGATTCCTCTGATTCAGTGCCTGCATGAGCGAATTATAATTCCAATCATGTTCTCTGAGTAACCTTGGTTAGTTAACACCAACTTCTTTCTTGAAGCAATTTGATTTAGCTTTCTGACATGCATATTCAACTTCTGTCATGCCATATTTGATGACCTTCATGCCATGCTTCCACTGTGCATTTTGATAGTAATAATGGAGGTGCTATCTCCAATCTGTAGGGCTGATCCTTGGAGATGTCACATCTTATCTCCAAACTCTTTCATATTCCATAAAACCTTCCTTCCTTATTTCCATTCTTTGCATCTCCATACGAACTTATGGTTCATGCATTATCATATATTGCAGATGGCTTTCTCCACCTAGCATTCACATTTGATGTGCAAAGATTGTTACTTGGACTGTCTTCCCCAAACAAGAATTCCATTTGGGGTTTCCACGCTGCTTATCGAACCCAACATCTGATCCAATGACTTCTGAAAAATCTCAGATGTAGAATAAAGAATTTTCCCTGTCCTTCTTCCTTCTTTCTTCTATCTGAAGACATCTTTAACACTTTTTCTGTTTTAATGTAACCATTACATTTGGAATCCTCTTTCCGAGACCTTTCCAATCACGGCTTCCTTTCTCAATTCTGAGCTTTGAGCAGAAAGCTATGATCCTTTAAAACTTGTGCTTCTTCTCTGATGCACTTCTTGTGCAATGATCTCTTTTCTCTGAGCTAATGGCTCTTAGATCTTTGCTGGACCCTATAATAAAGTTCCCAGGTTTTCGGTATTCTTTTGATGTAGGTTCAAACTAGATGAAACCCACGGGCTTCCTTCCTAACCCCTTTTCCTTTCTTTAACACAGTTTTTTTTTTGGGCGCTAGCCCCCGTTTTCCTTGAGCCCTTAATTCGCATGGGACCACGGTTGTGGCCCAGCGCTAGGTCGATATGTGCTTATTTGGAACTTCGAGCCTCCGGGCTTCAGAAGTTCCTAACCCAAGTCATTGTAACTCCCCGGAGTGCCGAATGGGCGAACTCGCAAAGTGTGGGGAGTGAATCTACGGTCCACTGTTCATCAACAACCAACGATTGAGATGCGATATAACCCTCAACAAGCGGATATGACTATTGTTGTATAGTAGTTAATCTTCACGCAAGTCTTATCGACTGTGATCATCAGTGCTCAGATCGACGGCTCGTAATCAATTCCGCACCCCCCCTTGCCTTTCTGCCTTGAACGGTGGGGGGTCCCTCCATTGCATAACATAGCACAATTTTTTTTCCGGAGAGTCCGGTCTCCAGACTGCGACATCTGGTGCCATGCGTCCTTTGGGCCCTAGGGTTTCAATGTTCAAACACTAACATGTTGCATCAATCTTTACGCCTTTCAAATTGCGGGGGCACGCATCGACAGTTTGGAGTAACCCGCCTTTCGCCTCGCAATTCTTTTGACGCTGACACGTAACCCCTCGCTGAAACCGTGGTTTGGATTGCGGGACCGCCTTGGGGAATTAACTCCCTTGCAACTTGGGTCCCCGCAATGCCTCTCGGCCGTCGATCTTGGTGTATCGTGATCAACGCAAGTGTGGGCCCACTAGCCATGCTCAAACAGAGTGCCCCGTGGTGGAATACAAACGGCTGACACGTGGCCCAATCAGATGGGTGACATGTGTCACGTTCCAAATGGCATTTCAATCGTCCACGGGTTCGAAGCCCACTGACATGTGGCACACAACCCATGTGTCCTCATCAATCCAAGTGACGTCATCATGAATCACTACTTCGGCTCTTTGGGCTTCGTAGCTTCGGGCTTCGGGAGTTCTCACCCCAGCAGACACTAATTTTCTCGAATGCCGAAATCCCGAACAAGCCAATCTGCTAACACGTGTCCCTCTTGACGGACGGTCTGAATTAACTCCTGACTTCAGAGCTTCGGGGTTTTCGCCCTTCATACAGTGCCATAACTTCCACCTTTGGCTTGATCCAACGGTTCTGATTCACTTTGGCCCAATCAAATGGTTGATCTCTTCTCCCCAGATCTACAGTGTCATTCCACTTCGAGGACTTCGGGCCTTCGACCTCTTCCTCTCTATAACACATAACTTCGTCGAAGTCTCGAATTCTGAAGGACTTGAAGATTAACCCTCCTGCACTTTTCTCCAGATCCGACGGTCGAGAATTGTCCTCCTCCTGAACAGATTCCAACGGCTGACATTACTCTACGACCCAATACCACGTCTGTCATGGTTTTATAATACCGCTACACCTCCCGAGCTTCGTAACACGACTAAGGTAACCTCTTGGCACTCAGAATGCTCTGAGGTTCGAAATTTGTTCCTCTTGACACAATTTCCCCCCGAAACCTTGGTTCCAATGACCACTTATCCGGCCCATCCAGGCTCAGTGCTTGAATCTTGGCTCTGATACCATTTTGTAACGTCCCCGACCACCAACCCCTGCCGGGTAGCGCTACCTAACGACTGAATCATTGTTTTCTCTGCTCTGATACCATTTTGTAACACCCTCGACCACCCAGGTCGGGCCATGCTACTCATAGAAACAACAATTATCATATGCATATCAATATAAACATAAACAGACAACATATTCTGTTCATACATAGATTAATGCGGAAATAACAATAAAAGCATACATATAGTACTCACAGGCAAACCCATAATATAACATCATATACAAGCAATATTCATCAATTATAACACATGTACATATACACAACATGTAAATGAACATAGGAATAGGTACTTATCTTTCAATTGAAGTACACCAATTGCATGCAGACCTTCCACGAACCTCCCAACCATAGACCACTCAATAATGGGTCACCCACGAACCTCCCAGCCATCACGTTCAATAATGGGTCACCCCCGAGCTGGGACTAAACTCCACCGGGCAAGGGAATTCTAGACTTGGCAAGGACAACAAGGAAGATGCACAAAACAACAGGAAGGATCTTTTATCCTAAGAGTCACTTACGCCCACAACCCACAGACCCTCATTCCCCACACACCTGCTCCACCCTAGGAGGGTACACCTTCACTAATACAAGTCCATCGGCTACTACACCTCCTTTACCTTGGGCTTCAACAACAGGTTGGACTGGAAGTCTCAGAGTACTATAGCTGCTACGAGACTCCCTCCAAGAGAACTCACTTCCCAACAAACTCTCTCACTTGAGAGAGTTGCTCACAGGCTTGACAACCTGCTTCTTCAACCAGCTTCAACTCAATTCCATCCAGGTGAGGACAATAGCAAGGCTCAATATAGCTCAGGGAATGGCAACAACCACAATTTGGTAAGGCACAACATGGTTTTGGCAAGTATAGATATGCTGGGCTTCACAGGAAAACACAGGTCAGCTTCACGGGTTACTGGTTTCAGAGGTGCGTGAAAGATGCAGAGGTCGACGATGGAGGCCAAGCGAGTTAGGCAAACGATCGGACAATGGGGAGCACACCCCCCTAATGTTGACTTTCCAGCTCTAACTGCATGCGCCCAGGTCGACACCTGTCTTCCTGGAGCTGCATGCACTCCATTTAGCACTCGTTCCCTTTCTAGGAACTTAGGATAACTGGGTTTATTTTCCCCACTTTAGTATTTTCATTTTCAGGAATATATTATAATATTCCCTTGGGTTAAGCCCTCTAGCTTAGCCCCTCTTTCCTAGCGTCTCAGTCCCATCCCTGTCCCTACCTAATGGAGCTTAGTCCCCCATCACTCTTTCTTTGTGGTCGGTCTACACGCAGCGATGTATAATTTTTATTAATGATCTGCATAATTACATATATAGAAATCAGGCTCCTGGCCTTAGCATCCTAGGTTCTCTGGCCTAATCATCACATAAGCCTCCTAGATGATTATAACTTGGCTCACCATCCTAACAAACATGTTTACAATTCATAATTACAACTGGGGCTCTGCCGGGGGATATTACATCAAAGACGTGACTTTAGTTCTGTGCGCACATCCTGAAATAAGGACAACCCTCAACATCGAGGTAATTGACATGCCAATAAGTAACCATTCTATCATCTTAGGAAGACACTGGCAAGCCTTGACAGGTGGATATCTTTCACTTGACGAGACTCAATTATCCGTTCCTTGGAATGGAAAGAATATTATAGTCCTAAGGGAAGGAAGGATCTCACCATACATAGAGAGCATTCCACAGCCTAATGTAAACTATGTCGAGGAAGACTTAGGAGTGTACTCCATCTTTGTGGATGAGGGTGACACTACCCTGGAACAAATTGATCTGGAAGATGGTATGTGGCACATGAACTTCGATGGTTCATGCTCCAACGAAGGTAATGGAGTTGGCATTATCTTATACTCAGCTGTAGGTAAAATTCACAACTTTTCTTATAGGTTAGAATTTGCTTGCACGAACAACGTCACCGAGTTTGAAGCATTATTGCTAGACATTGAAAATGCTTATAACTTAGGTTGTGGACACCTTATAGTTTTTGGGGACTCTGAACTTGTTGTGAATCTTGTACGTAAAATCTACTCTCCTAACAATAAGTTGATGAAACGCTACACCCAAGCTGTTTGGACGATTATCTCGAACTTATTATCATTTAACATCACTCATGTTAAAAGGGAACTTAATTCAATGGCTAACAGGTTAGCTGTATTTGCAACATCTCCCACTCTGCAACTGCTGCCTCAAAGATCTGATTGTACTTTTCAATCTTTATATCGTCCTCACATTCCTGATAATGTAGAGTCATGGTAGGTCTTCCCTAGTGATGAAGGCATCTGTGCTTTCATACAAAATGAACCATTTAAGCCCAAGGAGATTATATCCATGGAAAACGACAAAATTTCGAAAGGCTTGACTCCTCTCGAAAGTTTATTTTCGTTGAGTGATGTAGGCAACAAAGAAACGCATAAAGAAGAGGACTCAAAAAGGAAAGTGGGTGAAACCATTTCCTTGAACATTGGAACACCCGATTCCCCCCAAGAATGTTAAGATAGGTGCCCAATGTAAAAGTTTGTGGTTGGGCCTACCTTGCCTATGGTTCTTTATTGTGGGTTTGGTCTCTCTGTTGAAATGGGTCATCTTTGCCTTACCTCTGGGTTTTGTGAATACTCCACCTATAAATTAACATTGCTGGTCTCTGTGGTTAATATACCCGCGCCATAACCTCGACCCTGTGACTATTGAGGTGAAGCATTTGTGGAGTGAACTTTTCGTGCTATGAAACTGCCAAACCCTCTGTTTAATTGTGCCGCTGTCTCTACCACTTATTGTCATTGATATATATCAAATCCTATGCATTACAGTGAAGGCGTTGTTTAGTCCAGTTTGAGTTTGATGAGAGCACTATTCTTGTTCGGTTTCTTGGGCATAGGTTTAATTGGTCTCTTGCTTGGCAATTGTTGAAAGAGTCTTGTACTCACCTATTCACTGGAAGGTACAGTCTGTTGAAGCTTGTGTTTCCGATAACAAATGTTACTTATCTTAGTTAAATCGGTTTATTGTTTGTGAAAACACCTATGTTTGAAATGATTGATGCTCAAATTGAATAATACTGACTAGAATGAAATTAAAAAGGGTTGCAGTGAACGATGGTTTGATTTAATGATGGCTATGAGTTTTGTTTTGGGAGTGCTATGCGTGACCCTCTGGGATTTAAAGCAATGTTCCACCAAGACTCCGGGACGGGGGGACGCGGGTGTGGGGAGACGCACAAGGGGTATGTGTGGAAGTACCCCCAAATTTTAGGGATTTTTGGGAAATGGGGGACGTCACATATATAATATAAAAAAATATAAGAAATAAAATTTTAGAAATAAAAATAATAATGATAATATGATAAATCTCAACAATAACTTGAATTAATTTTATATATATTTGTTTTTTATTTTTTTTTTTAAATTAAATTATTTCTTTTTAAAGTCTTACTGGGCAAAAAAATTTTGGGGGGACTTCCAGGAGTCCCCCTTTTGGGGGGGGGGACATCTAGAAGTCCCCCTTTTTAAGAGGGGACGTCCAGGAGTCCCTCTTTTTGGGAGTCTCGTCCCCCACCTTGGGGAGTCACGTCCCCCCAAGTCCCCCCGCATCTCCCCAAAAAGGGGACTTGGGGAAACGTCCCCCCTGGAGTCCCCTCGTCCCGGGGACATGGGGGACACGTCCCTCACGACCCCCACCCTGGGGGACGTGTCCCCGTGGAACACTGATTTAAAGGACCTTTGCTGGAGTTGATGTTATGAATTGTGGCTCATCCACTCTAAGAGTATTGTTGTATTCCTGTAGCGATTATGATGCTGTTCGTCGATTATGTTATATAATGAAAGTATTGTTATCATGGTTACTTTGGTCAAATAATTCTAGGCATATCAAATAGTTTACTGTATAATATAGTTCGGAGGCCAGTGAACAATTTTGTTAAAGAAAGCATCAGTTTGGGTTATTGTTTTGGAAACAAAATATGGTTTAAACTTCAAAATTTTGGACAGAGATATATTTTGATTGCATTAGAGATAGCATGTTTTGATTTTTCACTTGAACAGTATCCGTAAAGTTTCCCTATCATTCTACCATTTTTCGCTAATTACACTCCTCCACGATCCTAATTTGACTTATTTCATCCCTGTTCTGTAATATAAATTTTAAAAGATGAGTCTGTGTGAAATAGAGGGAAGTTGATATGACAAGGGTTGAGGACTGATATTCTGGATGTTTTTAAATACATAGTTAATTTGTTTATTAATTGTTGAACAATATTCATACTTTGATCCCCTCCATGATATCATTTTTCGCTAATTACAAGCCCTACATATTTTCCATGAACCCTATCATTCTCTGTTCAAACAACTAATAAATGATGCGTTATGGATGGATTTGCATGTATCTCGTAGTAATTTTAGAGCCAACTTTTTATTCATGTAAGCAAAGTTTCATGTATGGTTTAATTAAGAGCTTCATTACTGACAAACGGTTGCTACAGGATGAGCTTTCTCAGTAGAGACAACAATGGTCGAAATAACAAAGGTAGGGGAAATTGGAATTGAGGCCATAGGAGGCCTAAATTTTCTATCCATTTTGACGTTGACCCGCAAGAATTGAACCAGTTGTTCCAAGCTGGGTTCTTTAATTGGGTTGGCCATGGGATATTGCACCTTCGACCATAAATACCCCCTTTCTAGCCTCCTCAGAATATTCCCGGCATTTCCGTTCCTCCACATGTGTCTTTGCAGCCCGAAGTCCCCGCAAATGACAGTTGGCAAGAAATTGTTCACTAGCTTGTCTCTCACCATCATGGTTGGCTTACTGTGTCATTTCTTTTACCACCACCAATTAACCCCAATGTTCAAATTGCTCTCGCTGTTTCGCCAGTACAATCCTTGCACGCTAGCAAAAGATTGAAAATCGAGATTCCACAACCAATGCAAGACAAAGGAAAAGCAACGACCTCCCCCTCTAGTCCATCCACTGACTCCTCCAAATCTGTGTCCTCCCGCCTCCACCTCAAGGATGGCTGCTCCCATGTGATCAGTGAAATACAACCTCAAATGTCTAACCAACCAAAGGCCACGCAAGAGAAGTCAGTTGGGGACAGCAGTGAGAAGAGGAAGTATGCCTCGCAAAGCAACAAATATGGGTTCTAAATGCTTATTTTTATGTTTTTCAGTGATGAAGATAGTGTTTAATGGTTTTCAGCATATTTTGGACAACAAGCCTTATTTTTGGATATTTTGTGGATAATGTGAATATATATTTTTTCTTGGATATGATATAAATTATTGCTGATATTTAAATATCTAGTTTAAAAATCCACGGGAGTTACAAGGGTGTCATATGGTTTAAATGATTATCTTTTGTGCTTTATATTTGATGATTAATAAAAAATAATTGATGGGAGTCACAAGGGGTCCCACCTATTTTAGTTATTATTAATTAATACCCTTAATTATATATTATTATTATTTATTTATCCTAAACCAATTTGTTAAGTTAATTGACTTAACTAACAAAAGTAGTTGAACTACTTCAACTGATTGGGAAAAGAATAAAAGCTCAATTGAATGAAGAGACAAAGGGAGAAAAAAATAGGAGAACCACAATACGGAGGTTTTCTCTCTAATGTTTGAAATAGTTTCAGTTTTATTTCACTTCTGAAGTATTTGAAAGCCTAATCCTCTTGATGACATCATGGTCTTATTGAAGGCAATGAGATTCAAAGCTGAATTATATCTTTCAACAACTTGTCTTTAAGGTGTTTAACTTGTTCTTGATAGTTTGTGTACTCTTGTTTGTTTATGAATTAATTTTCATATTTGATAAAGAATAATTTGCAGAGTCAAGTGGTAGCATGTTGTGGCAAGCTGATTCAGATCATTAGAATTCAGTTCATTTCGATGTCAGTCTTTTTGTATGGTGCCCATCGAAGATCTCTAAATCTGAGTTTGTTTCCTACCCTCGCAGGGGTTTGCAAAGAAGGAATACATTTTTCTGTATCTCAGAATTGAATAAAATCGATTATTGTCCTATCTCATATTTGTGTTTATTGACTTGGTTCTTCATTTTCATTTATGTCTCTATGTCTATTTTAATTGTAAAACCTGTAGACATATAAGTTTAATTTTCAGTTTATTTATGTTGTTTCAAATATAAACTTTTAAAAATCAGCCTCGATCCTCTATAATTAATACTCTTGGATTGGGTGAATGCTTTAAGGCTATAAACCCTGGGTAACATTCCCATCTATCTTGTCCTAGCCAGATAAGATTCGAAAATGATTAAGGTCTCTCATACTTTTTCCTCAATAGTGACTAGTGGTGACAGGGTTACCCACAAGCACTTCACAGAAATGAGAAGGCTGGCTTGTGATGAGACCCCCTTTCTCTTGGCTATGCCACCAAGAGCAACTACCCTGGTTTGGTGACTAGATAGATGGTAGTGTCATACCGCCACATGCCCATGGACCTAATAGGTTGGCTCATGATGAGACCTCCCATCCACCAACTAGACCTTGAGTTTTATTTTATCTTACGGGTCCCCTTTTCTTACTGAAAAGTCTTTTATTGCTTTCTCGAGAATCCCTGGGCGAAGCATCTTAAAGATTTCATTTTGGCTTTTAACTTTTTCCAGCTACTTTTACCCTCTAGGCCTTTAGCCCCTTCTTCCCACAAGGCAAGGTACAACCCTTACTAGTGTGGCAAACCCAATGCCTGAACCAAGGTAGGGGAAGATGAAAGGGACAATGATGAAAAGTGGTAAGTATGGAAGGAATGGACGATGACCTTTCATTGACCCACCTAGTGGAAACTCATCCTAAAGGGAACCAACTTACTAGGGCATTCTGTCACCCCCCCAAGTATGAACAAGTTAAAGAGCATAATTTCCAAGCAAATGTTATGAAACAAAGGAGAGTTCAATGCAACATATTCAAATGCTTCGAAAATCAGAGTGACACATACCATGATACTCGAACTCATTACCTCATGGAGCAAGACCCACTGCTACTTCAGGATCAGGCTGGTGGGATGGATGTTGGTGCTGCTGATAGATGGGATGCACTGAAGAAAAGATGGGCCCTTCGGGGCCAAGATCAAGTCGTATGGCTCTCGGTACTCCATGTCTAGGACCTGTGGGTCTCGAGACACAATCTCCTTAGTTATCCCTAGGATAGGGGATAATATTTGGCTCCAATTCGGGAACATGTGCTCACCGTAGAGCGCATGAGAACCTCAACATCTCTGGCACGACTTGTATCTGCTAGATCTAAACAAAAAGAATTAGTAATCTTCGGGGTGGTGATATCACCCCTCGCTCATATATGATACAATGGAATAAAAGTAAGCAAGCATATATATACAAATGAAAATGAAACTACAACTATACTACTCTAGCATGATATGCAGATGGTATATACAATGAATGCAAATGCCTACCTAACTTACCTCTAATTCTTGGTTGAACTCTAGGTGTAGTCAAATATCCAATGAAACCATCCTAGCAATGTCTCATAATACCTGCCTCTGTGCTTCATCATAAACCAAAACAATGATATAAGTCAAGCACAAAAATAACATGAGTTAGAAAATGTATTGTATCATTGGAAATCATAAAGTCTAGCTCATGGAGGCGAGAGGGAGGGACAAAATTATGCCAAGTCACACTCTTAGGAAAGTGCTCAATCCATCTCAGAAAGGGATCATGAAAATTTAAAGGTTCAAAAGACTGACTCAAAGAGTCTGAAGGCTGGCTACCTTGGTCATCTTCACATTCTGAGGTCTGGGAGGGGACTAGTAAGAACCTAGAGGGTGATTGACAATTTCTTAAGGGAAGGCTGGAAGACTGAGATAACAAACTTCTTTTTAAGGTATTCAACCTACCCTTGAATTCTAGACGAAGGCTTTGCCTTGGAGAAAACTTAAAACAAGGGACATGTTTCCCAACTGCACCCTGTTATCCCCGATATCTAGGGATAACTAGGAGATCATGTCTCGAGGCCCACATGGTCCTAGACATGGAGTACCGAGAGCGGGATTGACTTGAGCATGGCCCTGGAGGGCCCATCTCTCTTCTTCTTCATCAGATTTGTCCTGTCAGCAGTAGCAGTTTCCATCACCACCGGCCTGGGCTTGCATCGGAGAGGACACTTGCTCCATGAGGTAATTGGTCCAAGGTATCATGGTATGTGTCATATTTGATTGTTATAACCTTCTTATATATGCATTAGGTTCCTTTCATTTCGGATGACTGCTTGGATCTTA
>JZKD02S1845835.1:164498-190133 GCA_000966675.3 Picea glauca | reverse complement strand
AACCCTTAACATGGTTGGATTTTTTGTCCCCGCAGGTTTCGAACCGGTGACTTTAACATCACGGAGTAGCTTAACAACACACTCCGTCACCGACTGTCCTACACCTCGGGGACAAGATTGATTTTATACATTGAATGCAAGTATCACTTTGTATTTATTGAAGAAGTATTATAAGTCTTTGTCTTTATTTGCAATCATTGACTTCGTCAATAATTACATTCATTATTGCTCATATGTGTTAAAGATAGTCATTGATATTTTGAAGTACTAACCACTGCATGCACATTTTAGCTTTATTTGCCTTGTCTCGCAAACAGGTGCCTTTCTCAGTGGAATACCCTCTTCTTGACTATCATTTTTGGCAGTAATCTGTGAAGGGAAAGCTTGTCTTAACCGAAGAGCCTTTAAACCTTTGATCCTTTTCCTTCAATCCCCCAGATTACTAGGGACGTCTCCCTTGGGATTAGCCACCCTAAATAGAAAGAGTTCCCCATCGAGGTGACAGTGGGTGGGGAAGCTCCTGTTACGCCAGTTTGAGGCTTGACTTCAAGCTACCTAAACCTCTCCTACAAACTGAGCGATAACACACCCCTAGTGACATAGCAAGGTAAAGCAATCAGAGGAGGCTGGAAAACGTTGTCACAAGCACCCTGCTTTGGGCAAGCAATCTCCTCACCTCTATCAAGATCTGAGCACAACGGTGGTTGATAATCTTCTTCATGGAATAATTCCAAGTGCTCAAAGGAATACTCATCAAAATCCTCAAGGTATGATCGAAAATCATCATGAGAACATAGAACCAGGTCATCCTTGGGTGCTTGGAAAACATCTGCAACCACATCATCTCTTTGTTGCCAAATGTCAAAATCATCGGTAACCTCATATGATAGTTGTAAAGAAAACATTTGGAAATGACCCTCAATGTCGTAGATGGGCTCCTCATCCTGGCCAATCACTTCCCATTTGCGTTTCCCGACATGTATGAACTCATCAATATTATTAACCGAGTTATTTTCCTCATCATAACATCAAGGGGTTAAAGTATCCAAGGGCTCCTCTAGCGCTTCTTTGCTTTCCAAATCATAAAATAATGCATCATCAAAATCTTGGAAAGGGAAACCATTCACCGTATTTACTTCTTCATGTGCAGGAGCTTTGAATATTTGGATAACTTTATCAAACGAAGGAGCAAGCACTAATGCCTCGTCCTCATAAGATGGAGTGTCTAGCTCGTACAAGGATTCCCTTTCTACCTCACCCTTTGAATCACAGAATAAGGTATCATTAAAAACCTGAAAAGGAAAGTGACTAACCTCATCCTCTTCTTTTTGTGTAGGGGGAATAGGATCATGGATGGCTTCATCAATCTTGACTTCTAGAACAACGGGTTGTTCTTCCTTGGATGAGAGGATTTTGGCTTCGACTTCTGTGGCTATGTCAAAAGCTTCTTGGATTGTCCTTGGCCTCTTTATATCGAGTAAAATTTTTGATTGTCTAGAGAATGCCTTAGTATAGATGAAAATGAGGAACTGGGGTCCAGGATGATAGGTTCTAGGGAGTTGTTGTAACATCTTCTGGAATCTGGTATGAAACTCCCTAATGGTCTCATTCTCATTCTTCTCTATGTAATAAAGTTTTTTTAGCAACGCCATAGGATCCTCTTTGATATTCCATCTTTTGAGGAAGACCTCTTCTAATTGATCCATGGATGTAAGACTAGCATCAGGGAGGTCATTATACCATCTTTGAGCATTATCATGAAGAGTGGCAGAGAAAAGCTTCATTGCCAGATCCTAAACATCATCACTAATAGGATGGAGTTGAAAGAATGCCCAAAATTTACTCATATGGTCTTCATTGTTTTCCTCATCACTACTAGTGAATCTTGGGAGCCATTTTTCATACCTTGGAGGCATTTGTCGTGGGTAACCAGGAATTTTACTCATGTCTAAGGGTTTGAAATTACCTGGGTCCCATTGAGAAGCCATGGTTGGCTTTTTCATTAGTGGAGTCGCTAGATAATCCTTCTAGGGATCATCAAAAGGAAAAGAGGGGATCACCCTCAGTGGAGTTGCCAGGTAAGATTTATAAGATAAAGGATTTTGAGAAAAGGCTTACCGAAAAAGTGTCATCTTGAGGAAAATTGACTCAGTGTTACCTGATAACGGTGCCAAAATGTTATTGCACAATTTGTATTTGCCCAAAAGCCCAAGGCAAGTGGATACAAAATTGGTGTAACTGGGAATGACCTATCATTGTCACCTTAATAGGAGATCCCTTTCTATTTAGAAGTATGTCCAGACTACCCTAGGGGAGATGTCCCTAGTGACCTGGGGGGTTTGAGAAGGCTAAGGCAAGTAATCACAAAGAAACCCTTCCCCTCTCATAGATCACTCAAATCAAAGGTTTCTTTTATGTTTTAAAGGATGAAGCAAATGGATATTATTGTGTACTTGCCCAAAACAAGACAACAAGGCAAACGGGGCACTTTCCAAGTACCAAATGATTATTAGTACTTCATAAGACAATAAACCTTCATAAAGTAAGCTAGCTGATTATGAATTTGCAACAATGCAACGGTTTATAACAACAATTAATATTTTATAACAGCCACAAGATTTGTGCCTTGAAATTGTTTGAAAAAGACAAGAAAAAATGACTTTGACTAGGCAATTTGATAATAACTTGTCACAAGCAAAGTTGTCAATGTTTAGCTAGCTTTTAATGTCACTTTTGCAGAGATTTTGCTGCAGCTATCTTTTGCAACGACAACAAATTTAAATGGTCAAAAGTGCAAGAAAACCACACACACAATTAGCACTTACCTAGTAGACTTGCTGGCAATTATCACACTTGAATTTTGAATGGTTCTAGTGCAAGTTATGTAGGTAAATGTGCCAAATTATTGTATGTTTATATGGCTGTAGTAATGTTTTGCTACAACAGCAAGTTAGCTTAGGAGTTTGTCTAATTTAGGGTTAGAAAATGTTAGTAAAGGGTTCAAGGATAAGAGTATAAGTGTTTGTTTGATCAATCACCACTCGTAGAAGGTAGTCTAATGCTTTTCTAAGGAAAATGGAGTCACTAATGGCAGCAACAAATTTTAAAGGAAAGATAGCAATGATAATGGTATTTTAAAGGGGTGGAGAGGATAAGAGAGGTGTTGGTATCCCAAGGCCTCAAAAGTCCACTTCCAAGAGAAAATTTGCTAGAAAGTAACAAGGGTTAGGCCCTAGCAATTTTCTCTTTCCTTGAACAAAATATAATAAAATATGTAATTGGGAAATGGAAGTAGGGTTACTAGAGTGCTACAATGGTAGGGCTCTAGTATCTACTTCAAATTAGGTGCCTTTAACACATGGAAGATTATAGGGAAAAAGATAATAACATATGTCTTTCCCCTAGGGTTTTAAGCAAACAATTTCATAATCTTAGACATGAAACAAGTAAAAATAACCATAAGCATTCATTCACAATAAAGAAACGCAGATTTTCCACTTACTTCACTAAGAATAATCAAACAAATCACCCTAGTTGAAGATCCTCCACATGAAAATAGCCAAAATGCACCAAAAATTGCCTCCTTCAAGAAGTGCGCACCACTAGTTTCAGCCAAGAACACTTAAGGAAGACCGAATTTCAGACCTACACTTGAGTGATGAATGAATCATGAAAAAATACAAGAGTTTTATGTCTTATTTATACAAGATCAATGACCTTTAATTATCTTTTAGGTCATAAAAGGCCGACATGGTCAGTTTACATAAAAAATCCAGTTTTTACATAAAATCAATAATTAAAACCCTAATTTCACTTTAGGGATGACGTCATGCTCCTCTAGGGTGATGTTAGACCCCCATCATGGAACGCTAAGCCTCAAATGCAAAACATTAGGCCTTCAGAGGCCTCAAATGCTGCCAAACCGTCCTCATAAATGTCAAACCTTAACTGGATGACGTCAAGGGTCAACATGATGACGTCAGGGGCCTTCAAGGGCCAATGTCATGGTGGAAGGGAAAGACCCCCCTTGGTCTAGGCCTGCCAGAGTGTCTCAGGGGAAACGTCCTTTTTTCTTCCTGGTGCCATCCTCTGGTCTCTCTGCCCTTGGTTGGGGTCACAACATCCATCTGGTGGGCTTTTAGCCCCATGGAGGTCCGAGCTAATCATCTCCCCATATGTCTGTCAACTGGGCATGGTCCTGCAGCAACAACAAGTACGCCCTCCATGGGCTCATAAGTCACAGAGATCATAGCAATGTCAATCACATCCAATAATCAAATTACCCAAACATGTGCATCAAACCCCCCTTTACTCAGACGAATGCTCAAAGACGTTATGCATTTTAACAAGCCAGGTTTGGAGAGAGTCCTAGGATCTCCTATTGGGCTAATCCTCCTCAAGTTTGGGGTGCTTCCTAGGTGAAGACCAATCTAGGTCATGAAAGTGTATGAAATGGTGCAGGGGAATGTTTGGGCAAAGGGTGCAGTGATAATAGGGAAATGTAGGTCTTACCTGTGGGTGCCTCTGTAGAGGGCAAACTGCACCTTGTCATGGATGCCATTGTTTCCTATCCCATTCAATGCCTTTTATTCTTTGTCTTATTGCTTTTTCTTTTCAAGAGAATAGCTGGGGGACATTGTCCTGGCGTGGTGACCAATGGTGACAACGTTACCCACAAGCACTTCACGGAAATGAGAAGGCTGGCTCGTGATGAGAGCCCCTTTCTCTTGGCTATCCCACCAAGAGCCACTACCCTGGTTTGGTGACCAGATAGATGGTAGTGTCATACCGCCACATGCCCATGGACCTAATAGGCCGGCTCATGATGAGACCTCCCATCCACCAACTAGACCTTGAGTTTTATTTTATCTTAAAGGTCCCATTTTCTTACTGAGAAGCCTTTTATTACTTTCTAGGGAATCCCTCGGCGAAGCATCTCAAAGGTTTCATTTTGGTTTTTAACTTTTGCCAGCTACTTTTACCCTCTGGGCCTTTAGCCCTTTCTTCCCAGAAGGCAAGGTACAACCCTTACTAGTGTGGCAAACCCAATGCCTGAACCAAGGTAGGGGAAGATGAGAGGGACAATGATGAAAAGTGGTAAGTATGGAAGGAATGGACGATGACCTTTCATAGACCCACCTAGTGGCAACTCATCCTAAAGGGAACCAACTTACTAAGGCATTCTGTCACCCCCCCAAGTATGAACAAGTTAAAGAGCATAATTTCCAAGCAAACGTTATGAAACAAAGGAGAGTTCAATGCAACATATTCAAATGCTTCGAAAATCATAGTGACACATACCATGATACTCGAACTCATTACCTCATGGAGCAAGACCCACTGCTACTTCAGTATCAGGCCAGTGGGATGGATGCTGCTGCTGCTGATAGATGGGATGCATTGAAGAAATGATGGGCCCTCCGGGGCCAAGCTCAAGTCGTATGGCTCTCTGTACTCCATGTCTAGGACATGTGGGCCTCGAGACACAATCTCCTTAGTTATCCCTAGGATAAGGGATAACAGTCCCTTGTGAAATCGCTCCTGTATCATGTGGAGTCGCCAGGTGAGCAAAATAAAGTAAAACAATAAATGAAAACTCATTGAATGTCGTTCGCCAAGGCCTACATTCCCCGACAACAGTGCCAATTTGTTAGCACAAATTTCTACCCTCCAATCTGATCTGATAAACCTGTTATGACAGCGGTAAAAACTTGGCTAAGTATAGGAGAAATAGCCCCAGATGTCATGGGCTAAACCCCTCTCCATTCGGGCTAGGCCTTGCTAGCCTTTGGGGGGAGCCCCTGGGCACAATGAAGCATCCTTGTGGTTGATTTAAGGTCTGAAAACTCAAAAATCAGCAAGCTGTTTTGCCTTGGACAGCGTGTAAAGCAGTGGAAAAAGTTGATCTAACCAATGTTGCTAGAGCGTGGAGCGAAGCGGGAGCATTTTTAGGAAGCGGAGCGTCAGGAGCATCATTTTCAAAAAATCCTCGGAGCGAAGCGTCTATTATATATATATACAAATTCTTATATATATTGCATTTATATTGAAAATACATGCAGAAAGACAAATTAGCTGCAGAATGTATGAAAACATGCATATTTGTACATTGTAACATTAAAATGGCATCCATAGTAGTAAGTAGTAGTATATCAATGATTAATCATTCGAGTATCAACCATCTAGAGTCTAGCAATTACAAACTTACAAACCAACATACAAATTTTTAAACCATATAATAGAATGTAGACCATTAAGTTATGGAATGAAATCAGTCATCTAGCAACTGTCAACAATAACATGAGTCATGACCAAATAGTTATGATTACAAAATAGGCGATTTGCACTGAATTATGAAGATCGAAAGGTCCAAAACAATAAAGTTTAAATCGTGCTAGACTCTAGAGTCTAGTTACTAAATGCTATGAATCTATCATCTATAGACTAACATGTAAAGTAATGAAGCGCCCCATGGATCTTCCTATCACTAAACCATTTTGTAACTCTCCAAGTCACATTTTTTTGCAACATCTTTGAAGTACAGGATTGGTTTCTTGGGTTAATTGTGCTAATCAATTTAAGGTAATTCACACTTCCACTCTAATCTATAATGACTTAGCTTAATTGACTTTAGGGTTTCCCCCTAGGCTAGGGTAGTTTCCTAAGTCCTTAGTCTGAAGTCATAGAAACAGAGCCAGTGTAAGATCCATAGAGAACAACTCTATAACATACCATGAGAGCAACTCTATAACAACATTTAGTATAGATTTTTAGCATAGTCCACAGTGTTCGATTACCAGATTTAAGTCATAGAATCAAAGCCAAGGTAAAGTTCCACAAATGTTGTTAAAGAAATAGAAGAATAGAGCAATAGGCCAGCAAGATTCATTAGGAAGCACCCATTTTACACCTCGGAGCGGGCTTTCGGATTTCGGAAGCGGGTTTCCGGAGAAGCTTCCATGGAGGATTCGCTCGAAGCAGGGGGGGGGGGACTTCCGGTAACACTGGATCTAACACACTTAGAGGGAACCTGCAGAGTTAGCACAATGATAACAGAATGGAAAAAACAAAGAAAACTACTCAAAGGATTGATACCTAAGTTGCACGAAACAAGGAAACGTTTCTAAGTTTCCGAAGTTGGGACGGTACAAAACAGGTCCTCAAAAAATGGAAACGTCGGGGGATATATTTTTTTTTTTATATAAAACATTATATTGCAAGAAAAACATAATGAAACACATAAATGACATTTTAGAAGGAAAACCATGTCCATATTAACTCCCATAGATGATCAATATCATTCATTACATGATGCAAGTAGCAAAATCCAAAATTAACCTTTATAGATGACGCTTTACATCCAAAATCAACCTTTATAAATGAGGCCGTATGTGCTGAAAATGAAAAAAAACATGAGCTAAAGGAAACTACAATTACATATCCTAATAAATATCATACTGATCCTCATCCTCATCATAAAAAATAGAACAAGATGCGTGTTCATCAGAACTAGAGCCTCGATGGGAAGAAGAGGCAATTTGAATTCCACTTCCACTTGCATCATCAGCAATATCAAGAGCAATAAGAGAGAGCTCTAAGTTTGGGTTTTCTACATCCACATCCCACTCTTTATGAGGCTCACTTGTATATTCTTCACCCTTACGAGACACAAGTTGGAGGTTTGAATGCACATATATAAGATCCTCAGCCTTTTGCGATCCCAACCTGTTGCACTTCACAAAATGAATGAAACCATAGGTGCTCCAATTCCTTTCTGCTAATGAAGAGCTTGCCACTTGTGATAGAATATGAGTGGCAAGGATTTGCAAATATACACCATTTGCCCCATGACAAGTCCACCATTTTATTGGGTTCATGGTGGTTCTCTCCTCCAAAGCTGAGATGTTTGCAAAATCCTCTAATCTAGCAACAAAACAAGCAAATTCCTCCCTCACCTCTATTTGTTGAGAAGATGGAAACAACCTCTGGAAATTTTTTTTCACTCCTTTGGCCCCCTCCTTGTCCTTATGTGAGGCCTTCCTCTTCCCATTGCTTTGAGCAATGAACTCCTCATCATAAAATTTGGGATTTAGAGCATGTGCCAAAGTGTGCAATGGAGTGTTAAAGCCATTCCAACTAGTAACAATGATGGACCTCACATGCTCAACAAAATCAACCTGAACAAAAATAGAGTGGAAGCCTTCTGTGTAATAATTTCCATGGTTTTCTCAACCATGGTATCCGTGCCATCGTAAATCTCTACTAGGAAAGGTTTGTTTGTGTCTGCATCTCGGAGAAGCTCAAATGTAGGTAATGTAAACTTGAGCAAGAATTCTACCTTGCTTTACCAATCTTCATCAATCAACACCCTCCACACCATACTTCCTCTCTTTGAATCTGTCTGTCTCCAATCAGCCCAAGTCACAACCAACACCATACTCATCAATGCACTTTTGACCTCAACAAGGCGGTGCAACATGATGAAGTTTGAGGCATATCTTATCTCAACAACTTTGAGCAACTCCAATTTGGAGTATTCTCGATACATTGCTTGAGACTGGTGGTGGTTGGTGATGAATTTAATGATCTCTCCAGCTTGCCCCGTGACCTCCTTAATCCATTCAGTTTTTGCCTCAATCTCTTCTAAAATCAGATTTAAATTATGGACAATGCAAGGAGTCCAAAAAGTATGATGATATCTACTCTCAACAATCAAGCCTGTAGATTTGCAAACGGGTGCATTATGTATGACAACTTGCACCACATTTGCTGGCCCTACTTGTTCAATAGCAGAAATTAAAATATCAACAATGAATTTGCTATCTTTTACCTCGCCAGAACAATCTTCTGCTCTTAAGAACATCGCTCCTGTTGGTGATGATGCAATAACATTGACCAAGGGCCTTCGCTTTGTATCAGTGCATCCATCAAAGATAATGGAAACCCCTGTGCTGGTCCATGAGCTACGAATTGGTTTGAGAATATCATGAATCAATGCCCTCTCTTTTTGGAGCAACACTATTATAATTTTTTCATAGTTTGGCCCCTTGAAACCTTTAGGAGCCTCGTTAATTGCCTTCATCATATCCTTCCAATAGGAGGACCGAACCACATTAAATGGGATGCCACATGCAAATATGGCCCTTGCCACTCTTGACTCTGCTTTTTCTTTCTTTTGATTGTTGAATATCTTCATCAATCTGCTATTTGTAGCTGCACCTCGTCGTCCAGGGCCTTTGAATATCTCGTTTTCTACCTCTAGCGCCCTCCTCTTCCTTGCTTCATGAACAATCATTGGCTCATTGCTAACACCCAAGGAAGGAGGATGCTTGCTAGTGCCATGCATAACAATCTTGGCTATATTATTCTTAATATTTTGAGCATCATCATGCTCTTCCTGGAATTTATCCCTCACCTACAGATCAAGAGTATGTGGACAACCTTCAATACCCTTCCCTTCATGCAAAATGTGAGTCTTGACTCTTGTGTAAGAGCCCTTGAAGGTCTTATCCTTTTTGCATAAATTGTACCTCCATTCCCACGAACCTCCACCAACACCCATAACCTTGACCTTGGTAACATGCTTCCAAAGAGGAAAGTATTCTTGCTGCTTGCTTACTTCAGCAGCTCTAGGGGAAGATGAAACAACACTTTGAGAAGCCATGAATGTTGCAAAAACAAGAAGAAAATCTGTTCACCAAACAAAACAGAAATTTGCTAATGCTCACTAAGAGAACAAAGAAATCTACAAAGCAAACATAAAATAAATTTGCTCACCAAATAGAAAAGAAATTTGCTCACGAAAACCACACACAATCTCCTTGCTGTTGCTGTAGGAAGCTCCTCTTGTTAATGAAAGTGCGAGAAATGAGTGAAGCAAGTGGTTTCTTATAGCAAATGAAGGAGATTTAGGGTTTCTATTAGTTTCTAGAAATTTCTTTTTGAAATGAGAAAAAAGGGAGAAAGTCAATTTTATTCTCATTGGAGAATATAGAAAAGGCAAAAAAAAGTTATAAATGACTGTTTGGGGGCCCCATGCCCCCCTATTTTTTTTATATTTGGCCTCTATAACGCCTTAGAATGACTGAAACACCGAACGTATGGGCTGGTACGGTTGGGAAATGCTGCCGATCGTACCGTACGACGTTTCCAAATCAGGGAACGTCGTATGGTACGGCTGGCGGTGTTTTCTAGCCGTACCGTACACGTACCCACGTTTCGGCTTGTTTCAGTGGGGGAAACAGGGGGGGTCATGTTTCCTACAAATTAGAATGAAAGTAAAAAACCACAGTCATACGCCTTATTGACGCTCTAAATTCACTTTCACATTGTTGCAGTTTTAAACTTTGCGTTTTGGCAAAGTGAAAAGTGATTGTTGATGGGCGATAATCGATGTAGGATTTCGCTTTCTCATTGGTGCTTAAACCCATGTTCACTTCGGTGCTCAAATTTCACTTTTGCATCAGTGCACTGTTGATTGATTTACTTTATTTCAGCAACCAAATTTCACTTTATTTCGTCAACCAACTTTTACTTTATTTCGGTGACCCAATTTCACTTTATTTTGGCGATCAACTTTCACTTTATTCGGCGTTGAAAGTGAACTTAACTCACCAAAAATGAACCATTTTAGCTTAGAACAAGGCTAAAGGACTCACAAAATTTGTTTTTTTCAAAGGCTACAGGGCTTGGAAAAATTTGGTTTTCTCAAAGGCTAAAGGATGCTTTCAACCTGGGTGATATGTAAGAAATTTTTGAATTAGGAAGACTGTGAAAAATAACAATTTTTCCCATAAATGATGCTGATGTATTTAGCATCGGACATGTACTTCCACATATGCTTGGTGTCTATCATGTGGAAGTCGTCCTTGTAACCTCTTAGAACCTTAGGAAGTTCACTTTATGAGTAATAATTAAAGTGAACGACCTTTTTAATTAATGTAAGATTAATTAAGTTAAATGTCTAAGTATTTGGCATTAGTAACTTAAGTGAGTTGATCTTAGCCATTAGATCTAAAGTGAGGGTAAGATTTAATCTCGACCCTTGATAACTTTAGAGATGTAGGGTTAATTCAACATTATAAAAGGAAGCTTAAGTGAGAGGATGAGACATACAAAGAGTACATAGGAGCAAAGAGGGATTCTTTGCTCCTGTACTTGTGTCACACACAGAGTGAGGAGATATCATTGATTGGGTGAAGAGCAGTTCATCCAAGTGTGAGTGGGCAGGGCTGAGGAAAGGAGCAAAGGGGTAGCAAGGGAGATAACAACTAGGTGGGCCAGACTAGGTGTTGCATTGTATTCCTTTGATGGGCCATTATCCCAGGACAGGAGTCCAGGATTTAGTCAATAGAATCAACTTAGATCTGGTTTTCCCTTTGGGGTATTTCAAGGGATGTTTACCCAAAATCTTTGTGCAATGTGTTTGGTTTCCTGTTAATGCTTCCATTGTAATGTTGGGCTAAAACCTAACAGTGCATTTAATAAATAAAGTGATTTTATTTCAAGTTAAGTGTCGGGTGCTAGGTTCAAAGAAATTAACATGGTATCAGAGCTGAGACTCTGAGGTTCTGAAGGGAAACCAGGAACATGAGATTGAAATCTGTAGCGATAATTTTATTTTTTATTTTTCTGCAGGTTTGATAAATTTTAAAAATAAAAAAATAATAAAAGGAGAACCGTAGGGTACGACCACCGTACAATCCGTACAGATCGTATAATATACGACCTTGCTGAATATTGAGCCTTGTAGATTGGGCTGGGTGAGTCAGTCAATAGAGAATCAAGTGGCTGCAATAGAGGACAAGAGGCATGTTGAAGAAGCCATGTGGGATGTTAGAGAGGTAGATTGGATTGGCTGAAGTTGAGCAGATTGGCCACACAGATTGTCTGTAGTGGATCATGGTTTGGTCGTGGAGGCCACGCAAGCAGAGGAGGTGATGGCTGGGAAATTCGTCGGGTTGCAGCACAGTAGCCAACGGATGAAGGAGTTGAGGCTGCATGGGTTGTTGTAGCAGGCCATGGATGTTGTGTGGATGAGCAACACGGGAGGTGCGCTAAGAGGAGGTGACGGTGCGGGTAAGACTAGCTGCTGGGTTATAAGGAGTGATGGCTGCCATAGCAATCGTTGTAACAACTGCCACAACACCATCGGTTGGTGTGAGGAGCTGCAATCGCGTGTGCAGAGGCAAGGCAGCCGTCGGGAGGGCAGATAGGAAAACGCGAGTGGGGCGCTGTAGGAGTTGGCAGCTACAACCGCTAACCAACAACTGTAGCCGCTAGCAAGGAAAGGTAGCAACCAACCGTAAGTAACCGCTGAGGAAGGGTCATGAGTTGTGGCGGACAGGTGACGGAGGAAAGGATCCGAGGGCGAAGGTGCAAACGAAAGAGAATTGAGTGCATGGAGATGCAGGATGGGATAGGCAGCCGCCAGCTAGACGCCAAAGTCGCCACTAGGGCCACAGGGTAGTTGGGCAAACCGCAAAGAAGCCGTCAATAGGGAAGTAGTAGACATGCATCCCATAAATTTGTTGGGCAACCTAGAGAAGAGCTTGGGCAGTGCTTGGGTTGCTGCAAAATGTTGTGATTTAGGTACCTTGAAAGTGGTCCCCATGTGCTTATGAGTCTCTAAGCACTATGTGGGTGAATTAATAGACATAAAGTGAGAATTATGGAAACTATGGAAACTTAAGTGAAGTGGGTTTTGAGTTGAGATTTATGTGAGATGATCTCAACCATTGATTAGTGATGAGATGAGATGATCTCATCCATCCATCATTTAGGTTTCCTTATGCTTCCTAAAGGAGGGCGCAAGGGGCAAAAGAGGTTTCATTCCTTGTTATGTTCACTTGAGGAGAAGGAGAAAGGGCAAGAGGATGAGAACAATTGCATTGGGAGAGGAGAGCTTGGGCACATTCTTCCATGGAGAGAGGCATCTAGCTTAGGCCTTAGTTATTTGATGGTGATCACATCTGCTAGGAGGAGGACGCACCATAGGAGTGGATGCACAACTACCTTGTAGCAATTTCGCTTGGAGGAAGCCAATTCTGTCTGGTTCAGTGGAGAGGCAGCACAGGAGAGCACATTCCTGTGGAGGGATTTCTTCATTGGTTCAAAGAGAAATGAGAGCGCTTCATTTCAGGGGAGAGAGCAACAAAGGGAGAGGGCGCACCTGAGCTTGGGCACCTATCTCACTGGATCTTGTGGCAAGGCTTGTGAGGAGCTTGCTATGTATACAGGTTCCTTTGTATTTTATTATTTGTTGTATCTCATGCTTTGATCATCATTATATAGACATATATCCCAGACTGGTTTTCCCCGAGGGGGGGTTTTCTCCAGGGTCATGTTGACCAAAAATCCATGTGTCAAATTTATGCATGCTTAGAAGTGTAGATCAACATTTTAAAGTTCAAAGATCTAGAGGTAGTGTTAGGTGCTTTAATGTATTATGCATGTGCTAACATTGAGTAAAGAAAACACTTGCAAGGGCACCTTAAAAGAGCACTTAACCATTAAAATATTGAGCAGAAAGTTTGGTGACTGTTTGCTGTCCTAAAACAGCAAGAGAAGACAGCCACATAGTTGAAACTTCAAGCCATATTAAGGTCAAGGACAAACCTTAGGTGGCAGCCTCATAGGACCTCAGAAAATCTACATGGTATCAGAGCCAAAGGTGGCTTAGACTTGCTGATTTTGGAGCACTTTTGTGGGCAGTTTTGTGAGTTTTTATATCAGATTTGTTGGCTGTTTTGGACAACAAGTTTTCAGTCCAAAACAGTGGGTAAAATTCAAATCTAAAGGTACCTCACATTCAGTGTCAGTTGGACAGCTCAGGGTAGATTTTGGACAACTAGTTGACAGGGACAATTGTGTGTGGATTTGTTGGGCTGATTTTTGGCACTTGTGGACCGCTTCTTTTCACACCTGCGTGGATAGGAGTGAGGCTGTAGTGTACGACCTCTTTTCACACCTATTGACTAGGAGTGAGGTCGGGGTTTTGCTTGCCTCTTTTCACACCTGTGTTGACAGGAGTGAGGCAGTGTTCCTTTGCATTTGGAGCATCAGAGTGAGTGCAGTTGAGAGACATGTCAATATCTCAGATGCACGTGGAGGACAGGCTAGCCGGGGCTAGCAATTGGTCGCCTTGGAAGGTGAGGATGGTCTTTGTCTTAGAGGACCTTGATCTATGGGACATAGTCGAGGCGGCTATTCCAGTCATTCCTGTCACTGCTCCCGTCTTGGTGGCAAAGTTCAGGAAAAGGAACAATAAGGCAAAGAGGACCATTTGTGATGTAGTCAGAGATCATATCATACCCCATTTGACGGGGAAGACTTATGCATACGAGATGTGGGCATCTCTATGCAAGTTGTTCGAGAGCTCTAATGAGAATCGGAAGTTGGTTCTTCATGATCGAGTGAGGAGCATTTGCATGCTCGAGGATGAGTCAATTCACTCCTTGGTAGATACACCCAGATCAGAGACGAGCTTGGAGCCGTCGGAGAGGTGGTGAACCCTAACTCTTTGGTGAGGACAACTATGAATAGCTTCACCAAACCTTGGGGTCCATTTGTACGTGACATTGTTGCCAGGGAAGTTATGCCTACACGGGAGAGGATGTGGGATGACTTCGTCCAGGAGGAGATTAGGCTTGCAGCTGAAGCTTCTGGACAGCAGTAGCAATTAGTTTCAGGTGTTGAGGACCTTGCTCTTTGGACAAAGGGAAAGAAGAAGACCGACCTTGGAGGCCAACAGGGCCCCAAGTTTGGGGCCCCACCACAGGGAGGAGGGAGCAACAACAGCAGCAATGAACAGAGGAGAGACATGAGCACAATGAGATGCTTTGCTTATGGAGAGATGGGTCACTATGCAAGACAGTGTCCCAAGAAGAAGAAGAAGCAACAGGATGTGTCGGCAGCAACATCAGAGGAGATAAAGTTCAGGGATCAGTTTGCGAGAGAGTGTGCATTCGTGACTACCTTGTCTGCTATTACACCATCCAGCATTAGATGGGGAGACAGAGTTGAGGAGGACCGCCTGACTCACAACAGTGATTTAGAGGGAGAGCAGACTCAGTGTCCTTGGACTTCTTCAGAGTGGGTGACTGGTCCACCCATGATAGCTACAGTTTCAGAGCAGCCGAGCAGATAGAGAGTTGGTGCTACAGCTTCAGTGCATCAGAGGTTGATGAGGAGGAGCAACAGGGCACCACGGAGGCTTGAGCCTCACTTAGCTTCTTCGACGGGCAGATCAGGTTCTGGATCCACTTCAGGTGGAAGTTACTTGGGAAGAGGCCAAGTTGATGACTCTTGGTGAGACACCAAGAGGGTGAGACTCTTGGTGAGAAGCCAAGAGAGTGACTCTTAGTGAGATGCCAAGAGTAGGTGGAAATCCTTGGTGGGAGACCAAGGTGGAGATCTTGGTGTGATGACTGAGATCTAGGTGATCTTGGATGGATGGAGAGTCAGTTCCATTTAAAGATCATACAGATTGAGCAGATCTGTGACAGGGTCCACTTTCAGTGATCATGGTACAACCATACTCATCGAGTATATGTCAGGAGGCAACCATGTTCACTATAGGGATGATATTGGTGGTGACGAGCACTTTCCTCGGTAAGAGGGAGTGTTGGGATTTGGGTACCTTGGAAAGTGGTCCCCATGTGCTTGTGAGTCTCTAAGCATAAAGGGGGAAGACTTTTACCCTTGTACTATGTACTTTGTGTCTAATTTCACTTTGACTTAGGAGATTTAAGTCAAAAGTGAAATTTGGTCATTTTAGCCTAAAGTGACAATTAATTCACAATGTGGGTGAATTAATAGACATAAAGTGAGAATTATGGAAACTATGGAAATTTAAGTGAAGTGGGTTTTGAGTTGAGATTTATGTGAGATGATCTCAACCATTGATTAGGGATGAGATGAGATGATCTCATCCATCCATCATTTAGGTTTCCTTATGCTTTCTAAAGGAGGGCGCAAGGGGCAAAGGAGGCTTCATTCCTTGTTATGTTCACTTGAGGAGAAGGAGAAAGGGCAAGAGGATGAGAACAATTGCATTGGGAGAGGAGAGCTTGGGCGCATGCTTCCATGGAGAGAGGCATCTAGCTTAGGCCTCAGTTATTTGATGGTAATCACATCTGCTAGGAGGAGGACGCACCATAGGAGTGGATGCACAACTACCTGGTAGCAGTTTCGCTTGGAGGAAGCCAGTTCTGACTGGTTCAGTGGAGAGGCAGCACAGGACAACACATTTCTGTGGAGGGATTTTTTCATTGGGTCAAAGAGGAAGGAGAGCGCTTCATTTTAGCGGAGAGACCAACAAAGGGAGAGGGCGCACCTGAGCTTGGGCGCATATCTCACTGGATCTTGTGGCAAGGCTCGTGAGGAGCTTGCTATGTATACAGGTTTCTTTGTATTGTACTACTTCTTGTATCTCATGCTTTGATCATCATTATATAGACATATATCTCAAACTGGTTTTCCCTGAGGGGGTTTTATCCAGGGTCATGTTGACCAAAAATACCCGTGTCAAATTTATGCATGCTTAGAAGTATAGATCAACATTTTAAAGTTCAAAGATCTAGAGGTAGTGTTATGTGTTTTAATGTATTATGCATGTGCTAACATTGAGTAAAAAAAACACTTGCAAGGGCACCTTAAAAGAGCACTTAACCATTAAAATATTGAGCAGAAAGTTTGGTGACTGTTTGCTGTCCTAAAACAACAAGAGAAGACAACCACACAGTTGAAACTTAGAGCCATACTAAGGTCAAGGACAGACCTTAGGTGGCAGCCTCATAGGACCTCAAAAAATCTACACAAAAGTCATCGGGTAGCGAGCAGGAAGCTTGAGCAGCCTAGAAAAATACTCGAGCAACAACAGAATGTTGCAGGAAACCTCGAGTAGCTTCGTGTAGGGGTTTGGGCAGCGGGTCCTAGGCAGGGTTCTGGGAAGCCGAAAAATTTGTGTTGCTATGCGAGCTATGGCAAGAAACAGAGTGGTAGAAAACAAGGAGTAGGTAGCTCCGAAGGTTGATCAATTCAGAGGGAGTAAGCCTTCAGGTTCATGTGGGAAGGAGCAACCTTCCAAGTCTGTCAAGGAGTTATGGTACGAGATGACCATGCAAGATGCTCAAGAGCAGGAGGCTTCTAGGAGCATGATCAGAGGAAAGCCTTCAAAGATGGGACCGAACAAGATGGTAGGGATAACTTTCTGTTCAGAGTGAGCAACCAATCAAGTGGATTGGAGAGCAGGCATGGTAGCAGATCTCATAGCGAAGATAGAACCACCTCCAGGTGGTAGAAGTACCTTCCTCGCTAAGAGGGAGTGTTGATATATTTAGCATCAGATAGGTACTTCCACACAGGCTTGGTGTTTGGCATGTGGAAGTCGTCCTTGTAAGCTCTCAAAACCTTAGGAAGTTCACTTTATGAGTAATAATTAGAGTGAATCATCTTTTTAATTAATGTAAAATTAATAAAGTTAAATGCCTAAGTTTTTGGCATTAGTAACTTAAGTGAGTTGATCGTAGCCATTAGATTTGAAGTGAGGGTGAGATTTAATCTCAGCCCTTGATCACTTTAGAGATCTAGGGTTTTGGATCTAGGGTTAACTCAACGTTATAAAAGGCAGCCTAAGTGAAAGGATGATACACACAGAGAGTACATAGGAGCAAAGAGGGATTCTTTGCTCATGTACTTGTGTCACACATAGAGTGAGGAGTTCTCATTAATTGGGTGAAGAGCAGTTCATCCAAGTGTGAGTGGGTAGGGATGAGGAAAGGAGCAAAGGGGCAGTAAGGGAGATAGCCGCTAGGTGGGCTAGGTGTGATGTCCCCTTTCACTTGATCGAGACAGAGGATGACTTAGTAGTCTATACGACTCCCATAGGCTATAGTCAGTAAAGAAAGGGAGTCAAAGGGGGTTTATTTAATGTCACTAAGCTAGGAGATGTTATGTTTTAAAGTGACATTAAGTAAAAAGGTAAATTATTAATTACTTAAACATTAAAAGTGACTTTTAATGTTTAAGTACAAATTAAAAGGGGAATAAGAGTCATGTTTGATTTGGTCAAAAGAAGGCTTGGAAGAAGAATAAAAGGAGTGGTTGCGCTTCACTTTGTTATTATGATTTGATCTCTTATTTGGAGTTCTCTTGAGAGCCAAGTTTTCTTTGGGGTTTTGACAAAACCCTTCGATTGCGGTCTTGTTTCGGTAGTGCAACATCCACCCTTGCTAGACAAAGGAGAAGATCCATTCCAAATCTTCAATAAAGTTTCATTTGGTAGTTTTTGTTCAGCATGGAGGCACATCAACTTGAGAAGAGGTTTGTAGGGCTCATTGAAGAGGTCGATTTATCTTTGTGCAGGTTCGGGGAAGTCGTGGGGACTTGTGGCACTTTGAGAGATAGCTGGAGTCCATTAGAGGGGTTGATATCATACCCAACAGAGTCGCGAGGGCCCATGAGGGTTCGAAGAGAAGATCAAGAGGCCGCGAGGGTATCAAGGGAGGTCGCGAATTCATTGAGGGAGCCATCTCCCATTTATTTGCAGGTTGAGAGGTCCAGGGAGGCTGTAGGGACATTTTGAGAGGGGCCAAGCCACCTCTTTTACAGATCATAGGGTATAGGAGGGTCTGTGAAGGTTACTTGCAGGCCATGAGGTAGAGAAGGAGAGTCGTGGGCTCATGGGGATCGAGCAACGAGGCTTTGAGGAGAGGTCGAGTGCCATCTTTGCTGTGTCATGGGCATTGCAGAGGGCAGTGAGCTATTTGGAGAGTCTTTAAGAAGATTGGCGGCAACTTTGAGGAGAGGGAGGAATTATTTCCAGTTTTTTGAATTGTTATTTGTGTTCTTAGTTGATGTATAGCAACAACATAGCAGCCATTAGAAATTGTATTGTTGTTGGTGTTTTCCATCCATAATAAAATGCCCACATTGAATCTTCTATGTCATGAGTATATTGGATGCCAACATATGTTTGATGAAATAGCTATTGTCAGTACACATGCAAACTGTTTGTAATAATTTTTCAACAAGCATAGACATTAATGATACAAGTATTTGACAAAGGCACACAACCAAATACACCATAATTAGACAACAAACATTAATATCCTAGCTTATCTCTATTGGAGATATTGCAGTGGTATCAGAGCTGGTGATCTTGCTAGCCTATGATTGCATTGATGACTAAAAGACGAGGGTGTGGAGGACAACTCTTCCCAGAGTCACCAGAGGAAGAAGAAATAGAAGTGAACCAACCAAAGTCAAGACAAGAAGGAAACATGGGAGACAACCTAGATCATGCAGAGGAGGATGTGATTAGGTTACTGAGTAATTTTACCAGGAGCCATGATGAGGCAAACTTGAGACAGGTAGATGCATTCGAGAGACAGGAAGAGATGATTAGGAATCAACAACAGATCCTTGAGGTGCTCATGCAGCTGGTGGGACGAGGGAACCAGCCCAATGCAGGACAGGCTGAACCCAGTAGATTCCATGGAGGTAGAGCTCACGCAGAGGGTAGCAATACCCATATTCCAGTACAGAGCGTCTCACAGGTAGGTAGGAGGAGAATGCCTAGGCCGTTATTGCCACCATTCCTTGAGGAGCATCCTACATGAGCACAAGGGCAACAGTGTCAGGATGATAACGTTACCATTTATTTCAAGGAGTATCAGGCACTAGCAGAAGAAATTAAGGCAACCATGTCTTATCTAGACTTCTGCAACATCAAGATAAAAAATAAGCCCAGAACAATGTAGAACTAACATAACTTTGATCTTATGCGCAAGGTGGGGAAGCTATCTATCCCATCTTTTGACGGATCTTCCAGGAGCACAGCTAAAGCATGGGCACATATTTCCAACTTAACCCGATGACAGAGGCAGGGGCAATTAAATTTTCCACTCTACACTTGGATGGAGAAGCTCATGAGTGGTGGTACCATGTGCTAGTGACATTGGGGTATGCCAACGTCACCTCTTATGAGGATTTCACCCAGAGGTTGATGGATAGGTTCGAAAAGAAAGATCCCGGGATCCACTTCAGGGATTTGACGTAGTTGAAACAAAAATGCACACTAGAGGCATACATGACTGAGTTCCAGAGGATGGCGGTCATGGTGACAGACATCTCTGAGCAGAGGTTGGTGAGGCTATTCATCGAAGGTTTAGACAAACCCTTGAAAGGGTGGGTGAAATCCTTTAGGCTAGTCACTTTACAAGATGCCATCATGATGACCAAGAACATGGCAAACATGGTACCCAAAAAGGCATCAGTAAAAACCTTAATTCCGCAGAAGGGTAAGGAGACAAATCCTCCCCAGAAGCCTTGGACAGGGAAGGAAAGGATGGATGAGGAGACTCAGAGAGCGATGAGGAGGAAGAAGCTTTGCTATAGAGGCAAAGAGCCTTGGGAACCAGGTCACGGATGCATGGGCAAAGGTAAGGTCCATTATATTGAGGTGTTTTCCGATGAGGAGAATGATAGTGAGAATGAGATAGCCGTATCGAACAATGGACAAAGCAGTGATGAGCCACCACACCTTGAGATTACAAAGCAGGGGCCATTGTAGGAGCGCGTCAAAAGGGTAACCATTGCCACACTTTCAGTGGTCCCCAAGTATTATACATTCTGGATCAGAGGCCTTCTGCAGGGACAAAGTTACAACATTGATCGATGGTGGGGCCACCAACAACTTCATCGATGCAACGCTTGTTGTTAAGAGACACATTCCCACCGAGGAATTTGAGGGGTTCAACGTGGTAGTAGTAGACGGGTACAACATGACTTATACTCAGAGGATCAGAGGATTGGATGTGACATTGGGAAATTATATGTTGATCGATGACTTTTATGTAGTGGACTTGGTAGACACCAATGTGGTGTTAGGAGTCCAGTGGATGTACTCACTTGGAGATTTCAAAATGAATTATCAGATCATGAGGATGGAGTTTATAGACACAGGGGGTCAGTAGGTTATTTTGAGAGGCATGTCAATAGGAGCTCCCAAGATCGTGTCAAACAAATGCATGGAGGCCATCTTTAGACGATGTGGCATGTGCAACAGACTGTTTGATCACCACACAGAAGCCATCCCAGGATTGCCAACACTATCACATGGACATATAGGAGTTACTTGGGAAGCATGATAAGGTGTTTGGGCTACTACCAACAAGTAGATCACCTGATAGGGGATTTGAGCATGTCATTGAGTTAGAGGAGGGGGAAAAGCTTGTGATCACCACACCCTACAGGCATCCGAAGAAGTTTAAGGATGAGATAGAGAAATCCATACATGAGTTGCTGGAGATGGGACACATCAGGCCTAGCTCTAGTCCCTTCGCTTCTTTAGTGGTACTGGTGAAGAAGGATGGCACGATGAGGATGCGCATCGACTACAGGGCACTGAACAAGAAGACCATCAAGAACTGATACCCGATACCTAGGATTGATGAGTTGATAGATGAGTTGCATGGGGCGGTGTACTTCTCGAAGATTGATCTTCGATTGGGGTACCATTAGATCCAGGTCAGAGAGGAGGACATCCACAAAAAAACATTCAGATGCCACTATGGGCACTATGAGTTTCTAGTCACGCCCTTCAGGTTGACTAACGAACCAGTCGCCTTTTTGTCGTGTATGAACCATATTTTCAACAAGCAGTTGAGGAAGTTCTTACTAGTGTTTTTCGATGATCTATCTATTGATCTACAGTAGGACTTGGGAGGATCATCTGAGGCATGTTGATGAGATTCTCAGCATCATGGGGGAGTAGTTAGTGTTTTCCAAGGAGGCAAAATGTGAGTTCGGGTTGATAGAGATTCTCTATCTGGGACATGTGATTGGAGTTAAAGGGGTATAGGTACATCAGGAAAAGATCTAGGCGATTTTGGATTGGCCCACACCTAGGTCACTAGTAGAGATGTGGGGATTCTTCGGGATATGCAGCTATTACATGTGCTTTGTGAAAGGATTTTCACAACTTGGTCCACCATTGACAGATCTCACCAAAAAGGGAGCTTTCAAATGGTCAGAGGAGGCACATACAACATTGGACAGGATACAGAAGGTGATGAGGACTTTCCCAGTGTTAGCACTTCCAGACTTCTCTTAGCCATTTGTGTTGGAGTGTGATGCATCCAGAGAGGGGATAGGAGCAGTGTTGATGAAAAATCGACATCCCATAGCTTTTGAGAACAGGAAGCTGAGGGAGCCAGAAAAGCTCTACTCCATCTATGATAAGGAGATGTTGGCCATCATGCATGTAGTGGCCAAATTTAAACAGTATCTGGTGGGAGGACGCTTTGTGGTGAGGACTGACCACAATAGCCTAAGGTATTTCTTGGAGCAGAGAGACTTGAGTGAGAGGCAGGAGAAATGGGTGAGTAAGTTGCAGGCCTATGACTTTGAGATTGAGTATGTAAAGGGAAAGAAGAATGTAGTTGTTGATGCCATTTCCAAGAGACCTCCAGCCTTTTCCATGACAGAGATCTCAGTAGACTGGAAGTCCATCCTCTTGGTGGAGTACTCCAAGAATAAATTCGCATGTGCGCTGATGGAGGGAATTATTCAGGATGACATGTACTGAGTAGTGGATGACATCGTCTACAACAAGGATATGATTTATCTTGTCCCTGAGTCCACACTCAAGGATACGATTCTGAGAGCAGTACATGATGCACCACTGGCAGGGCACCCGAGATATCTGAAGACCTACAAGCAGGTGAGGGAGAGATTCTCTTGGAAGGGTCTCAAGGAGGATGTACTACGGTATGTGAGGGAGTGCATGACTTGTCAACAGAACAAGTCATAGCTTACACATCCTGCAGGTTTGCTTCAACCATTACCTATTCCAGAGTAGAAGTGGGAGAGCATTTCCATTGACTTCATTACAGGGTTGTCGAAGGTACAAGGTAGGGACTGTATCTATGTGATGGTGGACAGGTTGACCAAGTATGCACACTTCTTTGCCATTCCTTCAGAGTATAATGCATCTCATGTGGCGGACTTGTTCTTCAGGAAAATATTCAAACTACATGGGCTTCCAAGATACATAGTTAGTGACCGAGACAGTAGGTTTCTCAACGCATTCTCGCAAGAGTTGTTCAAGTTATCAGGGATAGAGTTGACACCTAGCACCAACTATCACCCTCAAACATATGGGCAGACATAGATAGTGAACAAGTGGATTGAGGGATACCTATGAAACTATGTATCGAGACAACAAAGGGATTGGATAAAGTGGTTGCATCTTGGAGAGCATTGCTACAATACCACTTATCACATGTCTATCGAGATGAGTCCATTCAGAGCATTGTATGGCTACGATGCTCCATCATTTGTGAATTTCGCATTCGAGGATAATAGGGCCCCCAAGGCCAAAGATTGGTTGTAGGAAAGCCAGGACATCTTGAGGGTCCTGAAGGAGAACTTACAGGTCGCCCAAAATCAACAGAAGATGTATGCAGATAGGCACTAGGTAGAGTGCAACTTTGAAGTTGGGGATCTGGCCTTTTTGAGATTACATTCGTATAGACAGTCCTCACTGAAGAGGAGTGGCACGGAGAAGTTGAAGCCTTGCTTCTATGGACCATATTGGGTGATCAAGAGAGTTGGGGAGGTGGCGTATGAGTTGGAGTTGCTAGAGGTTAGCATGATCCACAACGTCTTCCTTGTATCTTGCCTCAAGAAGGCGTTGGGACAGCAGGTCACCACTTAAGCAGATCTTCCTCCACTGGACATGGAAGGGCAGTTGGTTTTGACTCCAGAGAGGATTATTGAGGTTAGAGAGAGGAGGCTGAGGAGCATATTCATTCAGAAGTACCTAATCATATGGAGAGGTTTTCCCACACAGGATGCCACTTGGGACGGAAAGTAGATCTTACAACATCTCGGTTTGGAGTTGCTTGGCGACAAGCAATCTCGGGAAGGGAGGACTGTGATGTCCCCTTCCACTTGATCGAGACAGAGGATGACTTAGTAGCCTATACGACTCTTGTAGGCTATAGTTAGTAAAGAAAGGGAGTCAAGGGAGGTTTATTTAATGTCAATCAGCTAGGAGATGTTATGTTCTAAAGTGATATTAAGTAAAAATGTAAATTATTAATTACTTAAACATTAAAAGTGACTTTTAATGTTTAAGTAAAAATTAAAAGGGGAATAAGAGTCATGTTTGATTTAGACAAAAAAGGGAAAGATCTAGAAGGCTTGGAAGAATAATAAAAGGAGGGGTAGCACTTCACTTTGTCATTATGATTTGATCTCTTATTTGGAGTGCTATTGAGAGCCAAGTTTTCATTGGGGTTTTGACAAAACGCTTCCATTGTGGTCTTGTTTGGGTGATGCAACATCCACCCTAGCTAGAAAAAGGAGGAGATCCATTCTGGATCTTCAATAGAGCTTCATTTGGTAGTTTTTGTTCAGCTTGGAGGCACATCAACTTGAGAGGAGGTTCGTAGGGCTCATTGAAGAGGCCGATTTATCTTTGTGCAGGTCTCGAGAAGCCGTGGGGGCTTGTGGCACTTTGAGGGATCGCTGGAGTCCATTAGAGGGGCCAATATCATACCCAACAGAGTCATGAGGGCTCGTGAGGGTTCCAGGAGTAGGCCAAGAGGCCACAAAGGTATCCAGGGAGGCTGCAGATTCATTGAGGGAGCTGTCTCCCATCTATTTGCAGGTCGAGAGGTCCAGGGAGGCCGCAGGGACATTTTGAGAGGGGCCGAGCCACCTCTTTTGTCGATCGCAGGGTATAGGAGGGGTTGTGAGGGTTACTAGTAGGCCGTAAGGTAGAGGAGGAGAGTTGTGGGCTCTTGTGGATTGAGCAGCGAGGCTTTGAGGAGAGGCCGAGTGCCATCTTTGCTGAGCTATGGGCATTGGAGAGGGCAACAAGCTGTTTGGAGAGTCTTTGAGCAGATTGGTAGCAACTTTGAGGAGATAGAGACATTATTTCGAGGTTTTTGAATTGTTATTTGTGTGTTTAGTTGATGTATAGAAGTAGCATAGCAGCCATTAGAAATTGTATTGTTGTTGGTGTTTTCCATCCATAATAAACTGCGCACATTGACTCTTCTATGTCATGAGTATATTGGATGCCAGCAATATGTTTGATGAAATAGCTATTGTTAGTACACATGCAAATTGTTATCCCCGATTTCTAGGGATAACTAGGAGATCATGTCTCGAGGCCCACAGGTCCTAGACATGGAGTACCGAGAGCAGGATTGACCTGAGCATGGCCCAGGAGGGCTCATCCTTTTCTTCTTCCATCAGCTTTGTCTTGTCAGCAGCAGCAGCATCCATCACCATCAACTTGGTCTTGTATCAGAAGAGGTTCTTGCTCCATGAGGTAATTGGTCTAGGTATCATGGTATGTGTCACTTTTGATCATTGAAACCTTTAAATGCATCTGATTCCTTTTATCTCTAACAACTGCTCGGATCTTACATTAGCCCACTTGACCATGCTTGGGGAGATTGACAGGGTGCCCTAGCAAGCCTGTGCCCATAAGTCTTGGTTTTCCACTAGGAAATTTCTGAAAAGCCATCGTCCGCTCCCATCATAGCACCACTGTTTCATCTTATCTCCCGCTCATTTATCCCATTCCCCTTGTCCGGGCATTGGGTTGACCTATTT
>JZKD02S1845835.1:148681-162809 GCA_000966675.3 Picea glauca | reverse complement strand
CACCGGAGTGAGCCTCTCTCCCCTAGGGTTACGATTTTGAAGCCCTGCTTTAGCAACACTTCAAAACTTATCCCTCTAGTCCTCTAAGTCTCATCCCCTTCAACTCTTGCGTCCTCCATGATTGACTCCATTTAACCCTAAGGCACTGATCTCAGACCTCCAACGTTGAAGTAGAATTGGATCTAAACACTCTCAAACTCTTTTGAATTGAAACCCTAACTACACTAACCCTAACCTACTAACCCTAAGTTGCTGATGTCATCTTTGAATATTTCATCTTTATTGCAGCAACGTTTCATCTTGTGAGCAATTGAATGGTAGTTGAAGGCATTAATTGAGTTAAGAAGTGATTTGTCATATTGAATGTTGTATCATTCTAGTATTTATTGGTGAAGTGACATTACTGCTATTGCTATTTTGTAAACATTGACTTTGTCAACATTTACTTTCAAATTGCTCATATTGAATATCAGATAGTCACTAATTATTATGAAGTACTAACCAAGATTGCACGTATCAGTTTCCTTGTTTTATTGTCTCAAGCAGGTGCTTTTCTCTTCTTTGGCTATACTCTATTATTGGCTGTTTAGCCGGGACTATCTGATCGGCGGTAATTTGTGAAGGGGAAATTTGTCTTTGTACTGTTAGCCTTTGCCCTTTCAAAACCCCATGTTACCGGGGACGTCTGCCCTGGGCCTAGCCTAGCCTCCCTAAATAGAAAGAGCCTCCCCATTGTGGTGACATTGGGTGGGGAAGGTTCCTGTTTCGCCAGTTTGACCTACTATTTTTTAGCCTTTCTTGTGTCTACAAACTGTGCGATAACACAAACTGTTTGTAATAATTTGTCAACCAGCATAGACATTAATGATACAAGTATTTGACAAAAGCACACAACCAAATACACCATAATTAGACAACAAACATTAATATCCTAGCCTATCTCTATTGGGGATATTGGACTGGGCTAGGTGCTGCATTGTATTCCTCTGATGGGCCGTTATCCAAGGACGAGAGCCCAGGATTTTAATTAATAAAATGAACTCAGATCTGGTTTTCCTTTTGGGGTATTTCTAGGGGTGTTTACCCAAAATCTTTGTGCAATGTGTTTGGTTTCCTGTTAATGCTTCCATTGTAATGTTTGGTTAAAACCTAGCTGTGCATTTAATAAATTAAGTGATTTTATTTCGAGTTAATTTTCGGGTGCTAGTTTCAGAGAAATTAACAAATGATGAACATGCCTCTGATATTCCCCTTCCTCTGAAATGAACTTTGATCCCTGGAAAACCTATCTTTGACTACTAGCTTGATGAAAGCTAGCTAGCATTTAACCCTCCAGTTGCACAGGGAAATCTGGGAGTTAACAAGGCTTCATCAACAGATTTCTATTTGTAGAATATATCCATGAACTAGGTTTGATAATCAAAAAGGATGATTGGTACTAACGTTGCATTTTAGTTACAAAATCGCAACATCTTCATTAAAGCTTTCTAACTGCTGCTTTGGTTGTTGAACATAGCATCTTCGAATAGAGCATCTTCCTAAGTGTTCCAACCATGCATTGATGACCATGCTGCTGATGTTTATGGTGAGTGTGTGATCCTTACTTTGATAATTGCGTGGTAGGTGCCTGGAGGTTCACAATGAAATCCGCGATAGTGCTGCACAAGTGAGAAAACCTTCATGATTCTTGAAGTAACATAGCATTAGTTCCTTACATACGTAAAACCTAGGTAAATTATGCTTCTAAGCTTATTCATAAATCATAAAAAACCCTCATAAAAGCCCATAGTTACCTTTGTTGCTTAGAATCTATATCTCATTAATTGGATGTGAAAAGTATTAAGAAAATTGAAGGATTTGAAGCAAAAGAGAGGTCAAAAAGATGGACAGGGAATGTAAATGTAGGGCAAAAAGATGCCAAAATATGGTCTCATCACGGAGAAGCAACAAAGAGTAAGAAAATTTAGAGAAAAAATAAAGAAATGGGAAGAAGAAAATAGGAAAAAGAAAAACCAGAGTTGAAAAGAAAAGAGGCAAGAAATAGGACACACAGAAAGAAAGGAAGACACAAGAACAAAAGGTAGGACACCACAGTAAGGAAGACGTGGGAAAATAAAAAGAGATAGAGAGCAAGGATGGGGAAGGACATGAAGGGGATAAGTCGAAGAGCATGATGGAAACAAACTCGATGATGAGGAAAGGGGCAAAAGGATAATTCATAAAAGTTGGGAAGATGACTAGAGTCAAGGACATGGAATAGGTGGTTTGGGCCTAGAGGACACTGCATTAGAAGTGATGCAGCAAATGATAGGTCCTGGACATGTTGGATGGAACTTCCTTGGCAAGAGGGCCAAGTAGCAAGTCACAATGGTGGAGAAGGAAATGCAGTGGAATGTCTCTGTAGAGGATCTCTTATAAGTGGAAGATAAAAGACAAAAGAGAGGGTACAAAACATGAGTTCCACTATCATTTGAGGAAGGAAATAAGAAGATTATTTCCCAGGCAACAGTTCCCAAAATACATGACAAACTGAAGGCAATGATGACCACAAATGACTATAATTTCAATCAAGTTGAGATGGAACCCTCGAGGATGTGCATTCTGGAACTTTAAAAGGTGACACATAAAATGTCACGAAAACTTATGAGGAGTTGCAACAAGAGATTAAGGACAAAAATAGAGAGATAGACTCCTTGAAGGACCAAATTGAAAAATTACAGGTCATTGCTAGGAGTGTCAGGCTGCCAATAGGCACTCTGCTATGCAGCATTAAATGCTGTGTGGAGTGGTGTATATGCTGTCAGATTTAAATTGCTTCAAATCCGACGGCATATACACTGCCCCATGCAGCATTTAATGCTGCATAGCAGGGTGGTTATTGATTGCCGGAGTGTCATCTCAGAAGCCCTTGTTTGTTTGTGTCTAGGGAAATAGATGATATGAATGGATCATTGAAGACTTGACACAACAGAGGTTAACTCTTTGGTTATTTTGTGTTGGAGAACACTTGTAAATTTCCATGCTTAAAGCCTGTTATTCATGCCTTGAGATGAGAGTTCAATTATGCTTTCGAAAGAAATATCTAAGGCAAAGAAGGCCATGCGGAGTTATGGCCTTGCAGAGGTAACAACAGGAGGAGGGGAGCTAAAGGTTTAAAAAAACAACCAAGGGAAAAGCTCACGCAGAGGTATTTAGTCGTCCAGAGTGGAGTGTTATCTCCACACTCCGCAAAGGTCATGTAAAGGCTGAATGCATGCATAGGTTGTGGCAAAGTTGGATGAGGTGTTTCCGTGCTCTGCAGCAGGATAAGGCAGCAAGGTTAAGGCTAAAGCATGTGGCAAAGTGTGATGCAGGGCCTTCTGCACGTAGAGGAAAGAAGGAAGTCGGCCGGGGGGGCACACCTCACACTCTGCGCTCCATGAAGTGGAAAGGAGGAGGGGCCCAAGCTAAAGAAGGTCCATGCCTAGCTGGCATGCATTGTAGCCATGTAGGATGCCACCACCTTCATCTTTGATTACTCTCCATTATGCAGGATGAAAAGAAAAGACATAATTAATGCTACACCAAAACTTTATCTTAATAAATTTACTCGGCACTATTTTTTTTTCTGGTAGTTAACTGCCCTAGTTTAGGTGAGATGACTATGGACTTATTTTCTTGTGATGTCTTATTATCAAGCCCATCAATGCATTTATAAAGCCACATGGTATGTTTATACAGCAAGTTACTTGAATTGTTCTCAAGTTCTTGTAATACATTGTTCTTACAGCAATTTGCTTAAATTGTTCTCAAGCTCTTGTAATACATTGTTCTTTATTATGCCTGAATTAATGAGTAATTTGGACTTTCAATAGAAATTTCTTACAAAATTTAGTTGAAATTACTGTTGCTGAGGATTTTGCTCTGATAATATCTGCTTTGGTGCTTTCTTGGAACAGCGCTCTTATGTGGTATATCCACCAGAGGGTCCTCGCCCACCCTCTCCGGAAGAAATACGAGAATTGGCGCGAAAGAACAAGTTTCATTGAAGATCTTATTCTGGTATAATTATGTTGCGTCTGGGTTCTGTATAACTAATTTTTCAGTTGTATAAATGACTACATGATGATGCCATTGTCGAGGCTTTTGCTTTTATGTGGCATAGACAAAAGTTAGTTCAAAGATATATGTCTATATTTTCCTTTGGGCTACCTGTAAATTAATTCTGTGTAGGCTTACAAGTAATTTTCAGAAACTGAATTAAAACGGATTCATTTGGTCAGGGACACAACTGTACGATTCAATATTCCAAAGAATCCCATTATCTTTTCTCATATTTTCATATTTTCTTCAGTATTTATTAAAATTGATTGGTTTTCTTATAGGCACATTGACTGTACGGTGATAGGACTTTGTCCATATGGTAGTTCTTGAATTGTTTCTGGTTGCAATGTAAGCAACTTGTAATGCTCAATAGGAAATGATAGATAGCTCAGAATGTGAAATTTTGCAAATTTTAGTGGACTAGAGTAGCCTCATACTACTGGCACCATAGACTGTAGCTCCACACACTCTGTACATCTCTCTCTTGGATCACCTCTCCATCTTCAGCGTTGGCCTTCTAGGGTTTAGTTTAGATTTCTATTCTATTTGACTTCTTTCTTCTTGATTTTATATATAGGAGCCACCTTAGCTCTCCCGCTTTGTATTGACATCATTGTACCTAACAGTCCCATTTACCTACTTCAGTGGTCATTAGCTGGACATTAATATGCTTATCTTTATCTAATAACTTTTTAAATTTAAAAACTAAAATTTAAAAACTAAATTTTTAGTGAGATTTTTTTGGATAAGAAATGATAGCTCAAAATGTAAAATATTGCATATTTTCTTTGATTTTAATTTTCTATAATAAGATTTTGAGATTTAAAGACTAAATTTTTAGTAAAAATTTTTGTAGACATCACTTTTAAGGGTGACATTTAAAGTTGGCAGTAAAATTCAAATTCATTCGAAGACATGTATGGCTTTTTAAGTCGTGTCTTTTTAAGTTCCAACTGCCACTATTCCAATAGTGGAGATAACTGGAAATTTGATTAATTTAAAAAATCCACATTTGAATGGGAGGTAAAGAACAGATAAAGGTGGTCTATAAATATAAGCTAACTTGAAATTTGATTAATTTCAAAAATCTACATTTGTTTAAGGACTTAAATATGTCAAAATTTTTTCATATGATATTGAATGGGAGGTAAAGAACAGATAAAAGTGGTATACACAAAAAATTTTCATATCATGTTGAATGGGAGTTAAAGAACAGATAAAAGTGGTATACACATACATTTAATATAATTAATATAAACATATAAACATTTAATTTTCATATCTATATATTAACTTACAATTCACAATTAATATAAACATTAATTTTATTGTCATCTATATATTAACTTACAATTCATAAATAATAGGTGATATACAAATACATTTAATACATGGATTAATTTTGTTGTCATTTATATATTAAATTTCAATTTATAAATTTATTATTGTTGTGATTTATAAATTTAATTATTGTTTATACAAACATAAATGTATACATGGATGTATGCTTGTCAAAATCAAAGAAAGACTTTTGAAATGAGAGATGCTTATTACATAATATCTGAATTAAGGACCTCAAGCCCCTTTGCAATCTCTGATTAATGCAGGGCACCTTGGCTCTGCACGAACCCCCCCACACAATAACCCTAGCCTATGAAGCCATAGCTTCAACACGCACATTCTAGCCATCCATGGCTACCCCCAAGGGAGGGGCCGGGGGCCCCTCCTTTTTGAACAAAGAATCCCTGAACTTTGCCTCCGGAAAAAGCACTGAACCCATGCAATCAAATGACCCCTCTCTGTAGAAACAAGACCCGCCAGCCGTTGCTCAGCCCCCTTCAAAAGTTTTAGTGCCGAACGCCACCAAAACCAACCATGCATAGCGAAATCAAATGAGAGACCATAGATCGTTCTGCCCCTAGCGCGCTTCAATGCCCGGATCGAATACATGAAAACTTATGCTCTCATCGACAAGTTCATAAGAATTTGGCCCACTGAAAGAGCCCTCCTGAACTGGATATCAGTCAAATGGAAGCCAAAAGCACACTTCGATCTTCAACTAGGCTCAAAAGGATTCTTCACCATCATATTCACACAACTTGATGACAGAGACAAAATTTTGGAAGGAGGGCCCTATTTTTTCAACTCAGTCGATCTGTATCTCAGGAATTGGACCGAGTGATTCAACCCAGAGAAGGATGATTTTACCTGGGCTCCTGTTTGGATCTGATTATATTCCCTGCCACAGGATTATTGGGATGATGAAACCCTCAAAGATATATGCAACACTCTAGGTAACTTTGTCAAAATAGCAGAGCAGACAAAACCAACAAATACACCTCATATGCCAAGATCTGCGTCTACATGCACATAGCCAAAACCCTTCCTGACTCCATTTGTCTTGCGCATGAAGACATAGAGTGGATCCAAACCATCGATTATGAGCATGTTCTTTTTAGATGCCGAAAGTTCCATGAACACGAACATCTCTTTCGAGACTGTCCTCAAAACAAGCCTGCAACAGACCTCAAAGATGCAACAAACACATACGGGAAGGCTTTAGAAAGGTAACCAATCGACGCCACCCAAACCAGAAGCCCCAATTTGCAGCCATGCCTCCAGATCCAACAACAAGCAACAACTTTCATGTTTTAGCTAGTCAACCCGAGGAAGCAAACAACAATGGGGAAGAGGAACAACCGATTCCCAAAAGGCAATACCAAGAATCTATGCAGAACAAAGGAGGCGATTCAACCCACGATCCAAGCAACACTGACATCAATACTCAAGACAACCCATCCCCAATGTCCTCTTCAAGAAATTCCATCCTTCCCAACAAGTTAGGACCTTGATGTTCTAATGGATGAAGATATGGGGAATCTAGATCTAGGAGAGCTAGATCTCCTAGGGCTAGAAGATGCATACAAAAACAAAGCTTTCCATGCGATCCCTCCAAAGAAGATCCACTTGCTCAAAGAAGCCCTGAACAAAGCAAGAATGCGAGCCTGGTTGGGAATCTAGAGCAACCCTCCAAATGATCCAGAAAAAACAGCCAAGGATGCCAAAAAAAGAGGGTGCAAAACAGACCTACAACACATTGCCACCTTGGGATCTAGATTGGTTGAGTCTGGGCAATATGCCCAGCTCACCGAATTCTTCCCCTCCAACTCCCAATGTTCTCAATGAAAGTCATCTCCTGGAATGTTAGAGGAAACAACGATCTCAACAAGCATAGAATGATACGAAAAAAGGTTCTCCAGGAAAGACCCACAATGCACATGATCCAAGAAACTAAAAGAAATAATGATAATCTAAAAGCCTTGTTGTCGCGCCTTTGGAAAGATAGTGAATCCATTTCGGTTGACGTCGCTGACGCCTCCGATGGTCTAGTGATTGCTTGGGATCTAGTAGAAATCACTCTCAATGATTTCACAACCACTAGAAATTCCATATCAGCCTCCTTCCATCTTTTAGGTACTGATGTGCATGGATTTATCACTAATGTATATGGCCCCCAATCATCGGATCAAAAGGCCAAGCTTCTGGACTTCCTAGATTGGTACAAACAAGATCAGCCTAGATAGATGTGGATAATTGGGGGCGACTTCAATCTAATTACCACCCTCCAAGACAAAAAAGGCGGGCGCCATACCCTCACTCATGAAGATTGCAGATTGAAGGACTTTATAGACAATAATCAAATGGTAGATCTGGAAACCACCAACATAATCTATATCTGGAACAATCGACGGGGTGGCTCCTCTCAAATTGCCTCTTGCTTAGACAGATTCTTAGTTTCAGAAGTGATAGCTACATCGGGACGAGAACTTGCTGCCACTATTCTTCCTTCTGTGGGCTTTGATCACTAGCCCATGTGCATGCAATGGCACCTTAATGGTAACACTCACTACCGCCCCTTTAGATTTGAGAAGTTCTGGTTAACTCATCCAAACTTCATGCCCATGATCAGAAAATGGTGGTCTATTCCCAACACCATAGGGTCCTCCAAAATGTATAGATTTCAACAAAAGCTTAAAATGTTAAAGCAACATCTGAAAACCTGGAACAAATCTACTTTTGAAAACATCTTCAGTGCCAAAATCAACTTGGAACAGGAGATGGAGACTCTGCAACAATAGATAATCGGAGATGGACGTAAAGAAGCGCAAGCCAAAAGGGAAGAGGAACTCCAATCCTAAATAGAATATAGGTGCAAACAAGAAGAAATATTATGGAAGCAAAAGTCTAGAATCTTCTGTCTAAAAGAGGGAGAGTGAAACATGTCCTTCCATCGCTCGACTATACAACAAAAAATGCACAACAAAATATCCTGCCTAAAATAAGAAGACGGATCTAGGCTGGAAACTCACAAGGATATTGAGAAAGAGCTGGTCTCATAATATGAGGATCTTCTCGTTGAAGAAAATCACTCCAGGGGGGAGGCCATCCAATTGGTTACCAACCAGATCCCCTGCCTAGTCATCGAGCACCACAATGCCTCCTTAATGCGCCTAATCACTTTACAGGAGGTGGAAATAGTAGTCGGTCAAATGAAGGAAGGCAAAGCCCCTGGCCCGGATGGTTTCACAATCAATTTCTTTCATTTCTTTTGGGACTGTTATCCCTTATCCTAGGGATAACTAAGGAGATCATGTATCGAGGCCCACAGGTCCTAGACAAGGAGTGCCGAGGGCCGAATGATTTGAGCATGGCCCTAGAGGGCCCATCTTTTCTTCAGTGCCGCCCATCTATCAACAACAACAATATCCATCCCACTAGCCTGGTCCTGAAGTAGCAGTAAGTCTTGGTCCATGAGGTAATGAGTTTGGGTATCATGGTATGTGTCACTCTGATTATTGAAGCACTTGAATATGTTGCATTGAATTCTCCTTCATTTCATAATGTTTGCTTGAAAATTATGCTCTTTAACTTGATCATACCTGGGAGGGTGACATGATGCCCTAGTAAGTTGATCTCCCTTTAGGATGGGTTGCCACTGAGTGGGTCTATGAAAAGTCATCGTCCATTCCCTCCATACTTACTACTTTCCATCCTTACTCCTCTCATTCCCCCCCCTACCTTTGTTCATGCATTGGGTTTGCCACACTAGGAAGGGTTGTGCCTTGCCTTGTGGGAAGAAGGGGCTAAAGGCCTAGAGGGTAAAAGTAGCTGGAAAGAGTTAAAAGCCAAAATGAAACCTTTGATATTCTTCACCTAGGGATTCCCGAGAAAGCAATAAAATGATTCTTAGTAAGAAAAGGGAACTCGTAAGATAAATAAACACTCAGGGTATTAACTGGTGGATGGGAGGTCTCATCATGAGTCGACCTATTAGGACCATGGGCATGTAGTGGTATGACGCTACCATCTATTTGGTCACCAAACCAGTGTAGTGGCTCTTAGTGGCATAATCAAGAGAAAGGGGGTCTCATCACGAGCCAACCTTCTCATCTCTATGAAATGCTTGTGGGTAACGCTGTCACCTCTGGTCACCAAGCCAAGACAATGTACCTCAACTCTTCCCTTGAAGCACAAAAGAAAAAGAAATAAGACTAAGAATAAAAGGCATTGAATGGGCTAGGAAACAATGGCATCCATGATAAGGTGCAACTCGCCCTCTATAGAGCCACCCACAGGTAAGACCTACATTTCCCTGTTATCACTGCACCCTATGCCCAAACACTTCCCATGTCACCTCACACACACTTACATGACCTAGATTGGCTCTCACCTAGGAAACATCCCGAACTTAAGGAGGATTAGCCCAATAGGACATCCTAAGACCCTCTCCAAACTTGAATCGTTAAATTGCATAACGTCTTTGAGCATTTGTCTGGGTAAAGGGGGGTTTGATGCACATGTTTGGGTAATTTGATTATTAGATCTGATTGACATTGCTATGATCCCTGTGACTTATGAACCCCTGGAGGGCGTACTTGTTGTTGATGTAGGACTTTGCGCGGTAGACAGGTACATATGGGGTAATGATTAGTTCAGACCTCCATGGGGTTGAAAGCCCCAAATGGATGTTGTGACCCCAACCAGGGGCAAAGAGACACTAGAGGCTTGCACCAGGAAGAAAGAAGGATGTTTCCTTCGAGACACTCTGGTAGGCCTAGACCGAGGGGGGTCTTGCCTTTCCACCAGGACGTTGACCCTTAAGGGCCCACAACGTCATCATTTTGACCCTAGACGTCATCCAACCAGGGTTTGCATTTATGATGGCGGTTGTGTGCTAGTTGGCACGTGTGGCAACATTTAGGGCCTTTGGAGGCCAAATGTTTTTCATTTGAGGCCTAACGTTCCACCCTAGGGGCCTAACGTCATCCTAGAAGGGAATGATGTCACCCTTGGATTTGATTTTAGGGTTTAATTAATGTCATTTATGTAAAAACTGGATTTTAAATGTAAATTGGCCCTGTCAACCTTTTTATGACCTAATTTTAATTAAAGGTCATTGATATTGTATAAATAGAGAGAGAAAAATCTCATTTTTTTATCATCTCTCATCACACAAGTGGTGAAGTCTGAAATTTGCGCCCTCTTTTAGGGTTATTGGCTGAAATTTTAGGCACACTTCTTGGAGAAGGCAAAATTTTGGTGTTTCTTGGTTATTTTCATGGTGGAAGATCTTCAACTAGGGTTTGAGCTTGATTATTCTTGGTGAAGTAAGTAGAAAATCTGCATTTTGTTTATTTTGATGAATGTTTGTGGTAAGTTTTACTTATTTCATGTTAAAGATTATGAAATTGCTTGCTTGAAACCCTAGGAGAAAGACATAAGTTATTATCTTTTTCTTTATAATTTTCCACTTGTTAAGATTTCCCAAAGAGCACCTTGTTTAGAAGTAAATACTAGAGTCCTACCATTGTAACACTCTAGTAATCCTACTCCACTTGTCTTTTGCATATTTTATTCCAAATTGTCTAAGGACAAGAGAAATCATTGGGGCCTAAGTTTCCTTACTTTCTAGCAATTATCTCTCTAGGACTTGGATGTTTTAGGGCTTGGGTTACTAACACCTCTCTCATCTTCTCCACCTCCTTTTGACTAAGTATTATCATTGCTATTTCCTTCTAAGAGTTGTTGCTGCTATTATTGACTCCATTACCCTAGAAGGAACTAGTCTATTCACTACTAGTGATTGATTGATCAAACAACTTTCAAACTATGTTCCTTCGAACATTCACTAACTCCTACTAACCTTAGATTAGCCTAATTCACTAACTATCTTGCTATTGTTGCAAAAGATTGCTACAACCATCTAACAACAACAAACTGACCTCAAAACTGACGTGTTATGCTAGCTAGACACTACTAAATCTGATTGTGACTATCTAATATCAATTTGCCTAGTTAAATCTACTATTTCTAGTCTTTTCTCAAGCATTTTGGAGCATAATTATTGTCATTGTTACAAATTTATCAATGTTATTGTAAACTGTTATACTGCTGCAATTTTATATCAGCTAGTCCATTTCTCAAGAGTTCATTGTCTTATGAAGCATTAACATCATTTTGGTACTTGGAAAGTGCCCTTTTTCTATTTTGTTGTCTTGTTCTGGGAAGGTACACCTCATTTATCTTTTGCTTTATCTCTATAAGACACAAAGAACCTTTGAAATTGAGTGACTTGTGAGAGGTGGGAACTTTCTTGCCTTAGCCTTCTCAAACCTTTAGGTCACTGGGGAGGTCTCCCCTGGGGTACATTGATATACTCCTAAATAGAAAGGGGTTTCCTATTAAGGTGACAGTGATAGGTCACCCCCTGTTACACCAATCTTGTATCTACTTCCTTTCGGCTTTAGGCAAGTACAGATTGTGCAATAACTTCTTGGTGTTGTTGTCGGGGAACATTGAGTCAATATTCCTCATCGACACTTTTTTCGGTAAACCTTTATCCAAATCCTTCTTTTCACAGAGCTTACCTGGCGACTCCACTGAGGGTGATTCCTTCATTCCTTTGATAATCCTTAAGAGGATTTCTGGCGACTTCACTAACATTTTTCAAGGTGCCACCTGACTCTAAATTTTGTGATATTTCCAAGTTATGGGATCATGGCGCCCTGGGAAAAAGTGTATCCGACTATTGATTTCAAAATTTTTCAAGGACACTCGCATTACTTTGATGCAAAATGACTGAACAACTCTCCAAGATTCGGAGGCCTCCCAATTACTCACATTGTAGAATTCTTGAAGTATATAAGTGAGATAGAATTGGAAGGGGAGGATGTTCTGGTAAAATTGTTCATACTTTCTCTGCCATCTTTTTTGCAAGATTGGTTTAAGAGTTGTTGCAAAGATATGGGTATATCATCTTTCGTAGACCTCATCACTAGGTTTATTGAGTTTGTCAAACCACAATGCCAAACATATGAAGATGCCCTTCAAAATCTCACTGTATCCCTAGAGGACAAAGAATTCACCACTGAGATTGTGGAAGATCTCAGGGATGTGTACCATACTCAATACCAAGAACTCTCTAATATAGAAGGAGAGATTTATGAAAAACGTTGTCAACCTTTTGAAGAGGAACAAGATTTTTCCCATGATTCAATAGAATGCAATAAAGATTTAAATAAAGAAGTGAATAATGATGATGAAACATTAGGATCCACTCCTCCGTCTGATGAAGCTCTCCAAGATCCTATCTCTCCTGCACAAGATGAAGAGATTGAGGTGAGTCATTTTCCTTTCCAGTTTTTTGATGACACTTTATTCTATGATTTAGAAGGTGAAGAAATAAAGGAGCCCTTGGAAGAGCTAGGTCCTTCATTTTATGATAAAGACATGATTAAAGTGATGAGTTTTGGGGATGATGTACTGGACCCTCTTCCATTTGATGAAGTCATCCAAGCCACTGACGCTCCTGCACAACAAGAAGTGAATACAATAAGTTATTTCCCTTTCCAAGATTTTGATGATGCTTTATTTTATGATTTGGAAAGTGAAGAAGTACTAGAGGATCCCTTGGATGCATTAAGTCCTTCATGTTATGATAAAGATAATGGCATCGTTAATAATATTGATGAGTTCATACATGTAGGAAGACATAAGTGGGATGTGATTGGTTCTAATGAGGATCCCATTTATGATATGGAAGGATATCTTCGAGTGTTTACTTTACAACAATCATACGCTGTTCCTAATAATTTTGACATTTGGAAACAAGATGATAATATAATTACAAAAGTTTTCCAAGCACCCAATGATGACCCAGTGCAATGTTCTCCTAATGATTTTCGGTCATAACTTGAGGATTTTGATGAGTATTCCTTTGAGCACTTGGATTTATTCTATGAAGAAAATTATCAACAACCGATTTGCTCAAATCTTGATAGAGGTGAGGACATTGCTTGCCCAAAGCAGAGTACTTGTGACAAGGTTCTCCAGCCCCCTTCAATTACTTTACCTCTCTATGTCACTAAGGGTGTAGTTGGGAAACATGTCCCTTGTCTTGAACTTTCTCCGAGGCAAAGCCTACTTTTAGAATTCAAGGGTAGGTTGAATACCTTAAGAAGACGTTTATTATCTCAGTCTTTCAACTTTCCCTTAAGAAATTGTCAATCACCCTCTAGGTTCCTACTAGTCCCTTCCTAGACCTCAGGATGTGAAGACGTCCAAGGTAGCCAACCTTTAGATTCTTTGAGTTAGTGTTTTTAGCCTTTGATTTTTCACGATCCCTTTCTGAGATGGATTGAGCACTTTCCTAGAAGTATGACTTAGCATAATTTTGTTCCTCCCTCCCGCCTCCATGAGCCAGACTGTTAATGTTTATGCCATTATTATAGTTCTTTGCATTTCAATAGATATGAGCATAATAAGAACACGATCACTGAGAAATACACATTCACAAGAGACACAACATTTATCCTGGGAAACCCTCTAGGGGAAGAAAACCCAACAAAAACTTCCTTATCATAAGTTGTTAATACAATGTTCAAGAGATAACTCAAACCAATACAGATAGTCCTCCCCAAAAGATGTGCCACTCTTCTTCTCCTCTCTCCAACTGGTAATTGCAACTTGCCTCATAAGAGAATGA